>JAQZBX010007588.1:0-50142 GCA_029593785.1 Cabassous unicinctus
ACCAAGATAATTGGGTCTTTAAAATTAAAAGCAGCTCTCTTACGGATTATCCAGTCTACAGATCTATGCGAAGTTACCACTCAAAATACACCTGCTCTATCACACTAATGGGCACTTTGAAAATGTTTTCCGAGGGTTAGATATTTCTTTTAGCAGAATTCCCAAACTTTAGTTTGAATCAGCAATAACATTTGTGCAATTACAGAGTACTTGCAGGAAGCCTAAAGAGTAGAGAGAAATGTTTTATCAGCAGAGTTTTACCTAGGTAGACAAAATTCTCTTTTGGGACATCTAACTACCTCACTGTTCTTTTTGCTTTCCAGTGCACAAAAATATTGATGATAAAGAGAAAACTAGCTTTCTGAGCCATTAAGTACTATATTATTTCTCTCACAAAATTCCCTGAGGGGTATTTTATAGGTTTTCCTTAACCTGAACAGTAAATTACTCAAGAGCCTTGAAATAATTACATATAAATATAACAAAATATGAACATACATAGTGTTTCTATTTTTAATATCATTCTTTTTTTATATAACTCAAATTAGGTAAAGAAGGATTAGATGTTATTAAGCAACCGGGAACTAAATTCTAAACCAAAGTCAGAGTGAGTCAGAGTATTATGGAGAGAGTTGGTTCTGTGCCTTTTCTTTCATTCCTTCCTTCCTCTCCTCCTTCCTTCCCATCTTTAAAATTTTGGGGGTTAAAACAAACATCCTGAAACGACAAACACTGAAGAAAGACTAGCAATTATAATAGTTATAATATCTGTTCTGTGACAGGAATAAACATTGCAATTCTATAACCTTTAGACATGTACAAGGTGAGTGTTGTTCCCATTTTAGAAATAAACTGGAACTCTTAGAGCTTTATAACCTTTCCCAAGGACACATAGCTAAACTGAAGAGATGGGATTCAAGTTATAGAGCCAAATCTCTCTCCATCACACAGATGCTTCCAAAACCAAAATATTGGTTTAGCTAATGCAGACAAAGGGTGAATAAAAAGGTAGCCTTTAGCATACATAGAAATGTGCACTTAGAGAAAAGGCAGCAATGTGTCATGGAAAGAGCACTGAACCAAGGGGGTTGGAAGATCTGAGTTAGAGCTAAATCTAAATAGCAAATTTTCACAATGTCTGATGCAACTCTTTAAACCTACTTCTTTATAAGTACATATGAATGTTTGTTGGACTTTGTGCTTTCTAAAGTCTGCTCCAGCTCTAAGATCTCAAAAAGAGAGAAAAAGATTTAGTTTGTATCTATAGGGGGAGAATTTGACATGTTAACATTCTTTTCTCTCTTGACTTTCCCTATAAGTGGCCTTCTCATAACACAGATTAGGGTTTTGAGAAACATCCATAGAGGCATATGGAACTGGAAGGTATTAGGGAAGATAGCATCCTTTCCCAAGTGACCACCTCATGCCACCACTTCCACCATGGCATGGAACAGCAGTATTGAGCTGGTTGCAGAAGGTGAGTAGAAATATGAGCCCGTGTCTGTGCATCTAGTTTCCTATTGTGGCGAAGTCCCAGAAGAGCCCACACTGCCCATGGCCCTGCAGGGCTTGGGATCTAAATGAGGTGGCTGCTATTGGTAGGAGATTCAAGACTGAAGGCTATTGGTTTCACATGGGCACCATTTTGTTTAAAACCAAATAGCCAGATAGTTGAGCTCTGACAATTTTCAGTTCAAGAGCAGCCGTGTCCAGCCCCTCCACAGTGGCACCGATTGCAGCCAGAACACATGCCACAAGAATCCTTTCACCTGTTCTCCTCTGTGGCTACCAATATTCAATCAACCCTCCTCAAGGCCCCCCAGATGCCAGCTTGTTCAAAATCTGAATGACTATTAACTTACTAAAGAAACTGAGCCATTTCAAAGGGGCTATGTATGCCAGCTCTGATAGGAAGTCAAATTTTGAATAGACTGGATTTAAAAGGAGTATTTTTCATTAGCAGGTCGAAGATGCCCCTGCTAATCAACAGGTCAGGGCTCATGAGGAAGATCAGATCAGCTATTAAGAAATAGGTGCTGTATTTTCTTTACATATCTGAGTTTAGTTACTTTTGCAACCTGACTACACTTTTATCATTTGAGTTCATTAAAATGAACTTCAAAGGGACTAACTAAAAAGGAACCATCTCTTTAAGAAAGTCAAATTAAGCTCAAGGGTGATAAGTATATAAGACACTCAAGACTTTCTTAGGGTTGCTCATAGAGAATGCTCACAATGAATCAAGGAATGTGGGTGACCATCTATTTCATCCACTAAAACTTTCAGGGGGTTCATGAAATGAAACCTTAAGATGAATGAGTTTTTAGTTTTCACTTTGGTTTCAATATGTAGGAAAAAGAAAAGCACACATCAATGAAGCAATACCATTGGAAAATTAAATATTAAGAGAAAAAGGCTTTCCTGAAAGTGTGGCCTTTACTGTCAGTCAGAATTTCTGTCTAAACTGTAAAAGCAGGGGGAAAAGTCAGCTTTGCCATGCACTGCTAAGGGAATTGACTTTATTCTGCCATATGCTCCAGATGATTTCTGTACAGACGTCTGTCTCATATGTTTGCACTTGTTTATTTCCATGCATAAACTCTCCGCCAAGCACTGAGATAGGTACTTTGCTGATCCACTGAACATGAGTTCAAAATTACTTTATTTAAAATTTCAAACCAAGCAGGGAAAGGGGGATTATGCACTTCCTTTTTTTAACTTTCAAATTTGAAACATCTGTTAAATCAGTTTAAAACCAATTAATGACACGTTGCTAAGTGACCCAAGAAACCAGGAAGGAACTATGATCCGAGTTTGTCAAACCAAACATGAAATACATTTGAAATGTTTCCATAAAAATCTTTGTATTATCATACAAATAATTAACTTTGAAGGCTATTTGTCTTGAGGAAGTCATCTTATTTCAGAAATAGATGGCCACACACTTTATATCTTGTCTTAAGATATTTTTGCTAAAGTTTTTGTGTATTTTATTTTTATTCACTTACTGTTAATTGAATGCCCACTATGTGCCTGACCCTGTGCTGGCACTCAGGATACAAAGATGAAGGCACCAAATTCCCTGCCCTCAAGGGGCAATCAGTATCACAGAGGAATGAAATTGGGCTGTAAAAGCCCAGAGAAGTCTCCTTGATACACAAAGGCATTCAGGCAGGCTTTGCAGAGGCTGTTGCTTGAACTGAGACTGAAAGGGTTTTCAGGTGGAAGAAGAGATATAGAGGGAAGACCTAGATTTGGGGGAGAAGGATGGGTTGTCTGCAGAAAAGGACATAGCCTGTGCAAAGATAGAAGTGAGCGAGAGAGAGAGTGGGAGAGACAGCATATCTTGTGAGGAGAACCACAAAAGTTCCATTTCTTATGTCCCCATTTCACTTTGTATTCCAATTTTACCATTAAAGAACAGGGATTACTTCTTTATATCTTCATCCTTAATATCTTGGGGGTGGGGGGGATGTTATGGTCATTAAATGTTGAACTAATGAGACTGGAACCAGGGAAATGGTGAGAGGTGAGAGTAGAAGGGTAGGCACAGGCAAGTTGAAGAAGATGAGGATGAAGGGTTGGAAATGTATGCAAAGTAGACTTGTGGACAATGGGAACCATAAGCAGAAGACATAAATGGCTAGATAAGGATTTTTGAGAAAACACAAAGGCACCCCTGCATTCTCCCTGGAGGCAGAGGGAAGAATTAGGAGTCTTGCAATAAATGAAAGCCTGGAATAGTATGGAGGCAGTGGAGATAGAAATGAGGGGGTGGATTGGAGACAAATTTCAGGCGTGGAATGAAAAGAATTAGTTATCAAATTGGATGTGGGTTATGAATGAAAAGTCAGGGAGTGCTCCTAGTGTTCCAGTTTGGGGATCAGGTGATATCACTCAATGAGATAAATGTCAGCGCTAGAGCAGCATAGCATGTTTCACATCACCCCAGAGGTGACATCTAAAGGAGCTCCTATGTACAGTAAGCACAAAGATGCACAAAGATGACTAAATTCAAAGGCCGTTTTCAGAGACACAGTGTTTTTTAATTTCTAAATGGAAATGTTTGAACCTGTAAACATAGTGACAAATGCACTAAGTGGTGAGAAAGCCACTTTCACGGAGAGGACTGTGTGGTCTTGGATTAATAGTGCAGCATGCATCTCTGGGCTGATGCTCTTGGGTCACACCTAAATACTAAAGGGTACTGAGTTAAAAGGGGCCACACATCGTAAAGCCACTGGACAGAGAGCCAGGAGGTTTGAATTCCACCTCAAGCTCTTATATCAACAGGAATTAGGGTAGGAAAGTTGTGCCACCTTTCCATGCCTCAACTTCCTTATCTATAGGATCCAAACCTACTGCTAGCTATAAAAGTTTATAATTTGCATGTAAATTTCTGGACTTTGAAATAGATAAAATAGGGGAAACTGCTTAAGGGTACTGATAGATTTTTTGTTTTTCAAAGAAAATGTTTAATTTCTATTCAAGTCAACAAGAATTTATTCCATGTCTTAGTGATTATATATTTTAGCATTATGAGGGGGTAAAGGGCTGAACAAGACAATGGCCCAAGCCCTTCAGTGACACCATTTTAATCTCACAGTATGAAGATACCTACAATTTAAAATATTTTAAGATGGATATTTTTAGCGGAAGATTATTCATCCTCCTAGTTCTGGATTGTAAGAAAAAAATGGCAAGTAGGTAACTATGTTCATTAATTTCAATAATTACACATACATTTTTAAATAGTGCTAACTTTTTAAGTGGTGTCTTACAAAGATACAAAGTAAATATCTATTTGGAGGTTTCAAAATTAAAATTTCCTGCTTTCAGTAAGAATCTATGCTGATAGGGTCCTAAGATTGTCTCGAGATTCTGACTGAAAGACTTCAGTTTTGCCTCATACTCCAGCTCTGCCTCATTCCAACAACCAGTTCAAAAAATTATTAAGGAAGTAATAAAGGGCTGTTTTGTACATTCATTACAGTCAAAATGATGGAAATGTTCTATCTTGTCATATCAGTATGTCTAATGTAATATCAAGAATTCTATACCTAGTAGCTTTTTTTAGTAAGAACTACACTAAAATTATAAGTAAAGTCTAAGATACTTGCTTTGATCCACAAACCTGATTAAAATAGATTAGATTGATTTCCATCTAGATAAATGCTATGGGATACCTGTTGTGTCCAAACATCTTATTTTTTTTTCTAGAACACCAACAGCTGCTATTAAAGAGTGCCTTGAATATGTTGCCTACATCCTCTCTAATTCTTTCAGGAAACTCACAAGGTAGATATTATTGCCAGGAGAAACCAAAGTCCCTGTGAATTTACCTGACTTGCCCAAGGCCACACAGACAATTCTAAGTGATGATGTTGCCATCTGGACTCCAGTCTGCCTGGCTTCAAAGGCTGCTCTCTTGCCATTAAATCAAATGCATCCCTGCACTTACTTTTTCCCCTCTAGGGATTTTTCTTGAACTTCTCTTCCTCACTATAGTGAAATCATCCATTTAAAAATATCAGACAACTTCAGTGTTCTAAGGTAAGCTGCCAGATCTCATTTGATTCACCTCATCTATCACTTCTCCTTTGCTTGTTTATTCCTCCTTTCTCTAACCTTTTCCCTTTCCAAAGCTGAGTAGACAGAATCTGCTATTTCAATCATAACAAAAATACATTACACTCCATTTGAAAAGAAAATATTTGTATATTCTTTGGTAGTGATGAATATGCACTAAGGTTATAAAAATAGTAGAATGTTAACTACTATTACAAAATTAATAAACCCAGTCTCCCTGAATAGTGAATACAAATCCATGCTGGTTCTCTAATATTTCTCTTTAGTATCCTATTTTAAAATGCTCTTCCAATTATTCCTACATATTCGTGAGGATAATCCCAAAGGCAGAATAATTCTCACATGTTCTATTTATTAGTCTGGCTCCTCGGTCATTCATGATGACTAAAGCCTAAAATCATCCACAAGAAGCCAAACTGCCCATCATGTCTTTTATACAGGCTGGGATTTCCTTCCATCTCTAGAACACCAGCTTTCCTGCCTTGCCTCCACTTGTGCTCAAAATAATGAAAATGTTATGAATCTTTTCTCCAAAATCGCTCCCAAATTAAATTTTACATCCATACAAAAATGCAGAATCAGTCCTGCATTTCTGTCTTGAGAATCTGACTTTTCTTTGATTTTACTTGTCTTCAGATATTTGGATCTGTGGAGAAAAGAAAACCCCTCTTTTTCTATTACAGGATTTGCCCATTCTTCCCTTATGACAATAATTGTTTGCACACTTTCCTTTCTCTACTAAACAATTCATCCAAAAGGCTGCAGTAAAAATCACGCTCACTTACCATTTTAGCTTTTTTTTTTTTTTTTTACTATTGGTTTCTCAATTATGCATAATGTGCCTTCATTCTGACTCTTACTACAATCTACTCTTAGTTCTTTCAACCTTCTTTTCCGTGCCTATATAGTTTAATTCAGCCAAGCTCAAACGTTTTGCTTTTCTGCCTCATCTTTTCCCACATAGCCCTGTGACACCTAGAACAACCTCCTCACTTCCATTTTTCAGTTGTGTTTTTCTTAATCAAAAGTGTGACTTCTTAAAAAGACTAGTGCTATTAAGTGAAAAAGCTGTCATCTCTGTTAGCTACTCATTTTCATTCATCTGTATGAAATATGCTTTTAAAGCTTCAAATTATAGTAAAGTAGAGAAAGAACAATAAACATCCAAGTATTTATACATGTGATATGCCATCCAAAAATCTCACAATAAAAATAACTTAGTATGTAAATAAGATTTCATTCTTAAAAAGAAAAATATTTATTTTTGAGTAAAAAAGGAAAAGGTCATCTTATATGATAATCATATACAATAGATGTCTAATCATAGGAAAACAGCAAGTCATTTGTTCTAGCTCTTTAAAAATATTTTAATCATGCAAAATCAGCACAATGTATTCTAACACAATGCTAAAATATTAAGTAAGATGAAGTGCCTTTTATTAGTTTTACAGGATGTATGCTTGGCAATAGTTACTAAAAATAATTACTTGAAAGAAACTCTAAATATATTATTTAGAAACAATATTTTCAAATACAGCAGTAAGCAACAGAAACTATTGCTCTTTATACATTTTTGGCATAACACTGCCATACAGTTACATAATTATAAAATAAGTATTTTATAGTACCATACAGATCCAGAAACTGGTTACAACTTCTACCACATACACATGGTATTGGTACTAACAAACATGCACAGCATTCTGTAATTCATACTGCAGGAGAATACAGAGCAGGGAAGGCCCAGTGGCCACTGGATAATCAGAGCTCATGTGGGAAGTAAAATACATTTTTATAAGAATCATTCCCTTTTTCCTGAAATCCTTGAATTACAAAGGACACAATTGTTTCCAGATTGAAATAGTGACAAGACCCAGTCAGCCATCCGTCTTCTTAGGTTACACTAATGAAGAGACAATATCTTACTTAGGAAACAAATAAAAGCCCTTTTTGGGAAAAAAAATGCTTGTCAAAGGACCTAAAGTTTGCCCTCATTTATTTCTATTAATTGTAATGCTGCAGCTAATATGCTGCCAACTCTTGGTGGTATGGGAGATTGGTACTTCATTTATAAACCACCTATCACTTAGTCTTATCTGCAGCCAGTTCCTCAATTTAACTTCTTGTGCAGGGGTTTTATGAACACATAAACAAAGTACTTAAACTTGGTGTCTGATCATTCAATTACTTCTATCAGTCTTTCATTATGGAGTAGGCGAGATGCATGGTTCACATGATCCCTGCCCTCCTGGGCACAGATACTATAAAGCTAGCCTCCCCCACCTGCTTCCAATAATTCTGGTATTTTCACAGAACTATAAATGGTTATATCTTTATTTCTATAGCAAGTTTCTTGCTAGTGTTTGTTATTGTTTCACTTGTTTTCTTTGAATGAAACTAAATTCATTAGCACTGAAAACAAAACAAAACAAAAAACACGTTCATTTGACCAATGAATATAGAACTGGAATGTTTTTTAGGACAAAAGCTTATTATATAACTAATCTCTCTAGTTAATGTAAACTGTTCTACAAGGATCCTTTATAATTAAAAGAATGAAAATAAGATAAATCATATAGCTTACAGTTCCATAGTGTTCTGATTTTAAGAAAAGATCTTTTAGTATAACAAGTTAGAATTAATGTCTTCCCTCTCACTTCATTTTTAAAGTATACAGAATTATTTTATGAAAAGCCTTTATATATATAATAAAATATAAAATAATTTCATACAATGATATATATATATATATATGTATCTATATATCTGTGAAAGAACAACCCAATAGAATTTTGATTGAAAAGACTGAGGGGAAATATGTATTCCAATGTATTTCCCAAGATGGTCATAAAGGTACAGTTGTAATTTACATAGCAGGAGCCCAATTGCTCTCAATTTTCTAAACAACTACAAAATGGTGGCAAATAATGTTTGGAGCAAATATGTTATGGAAACTGATACCCAATAAAGTTGTGTATGGCATCCAAGATGGTATAAATTCCCTAGGAGTCGAGTATCCAGAGGAGGCTCTGAGGGCCCACCATGCAACTTGAAAGGGTTGGTTCCATTTCACTAAGATCCCACCCTGATTCTTAGTCACCTCTTCCTCTCTAAACTCTACTTCCAGCCAGAGTTTGGGCCATATAATTCCCCACATAATGCCATTAATTTTATTCTCCACATGAAAACATTAATTCAAGAAAACAATCATATTAAGTTTTCCCCACAAATAACTACAACAAACTTCTCAACAGAAAAGGAAAAAACATGACAAAGAAAATTCTTATTAATCTAGAAAGAAAACAAGAACAGCACTTTTTAAAATGTTTATAATAAAACTATGGCATACATGTTTTTCAAATTAATTTCAGATTCTTCTAGCCATCTACTAGAATTAAACTTTTAAATATCTTATCTAATAGAATTCCATTTTCTGCAACAATCTTCCTCTAAGAGCAAGAAATAAAACACAGGTTAAGCATTACTTACAACAACTGAGGTATTGTTTTAAATGCAAATTATAGCATATAGCAATACTAAGGAAAAGCATAAATAAATACAACAAACCACATCGTTTTTCCTACTCTAAACACTTTTGGTTAAGTATAGCACATTGTTGAATATTGTGTTGAGTACACTTCTTTATCAATTGATGCAATTCTTCCAAACAGAAGTTCCTCCAAAATGAAAAAACACCAAAATAAGTTTCATTAAAATAACTTACACTCATGATCTAGAAAGTTCCTTATGACAATAATTTACAATGGGGCAAAAATTTTAAACTTCTGAATGAAAACCATTTACATTAAGGCACATCTGGACACCTCCAGGTATTCGTATTTATAACTATATTATTATTAACTTCGGTAACAAGAGATTTCTAAATACACGGTCTGTCCCAGAACACAATCTGGACAACTGGAATGGAGGAGGAGGAGGGAAGTACTTAATGTCACCATAGAGCTTACCCACACAAATCTGTTCATGTAATAACTGGTACAGAATTCAAAGTTGAAGGATGTTAGTAGATGCACACTCTTCATTTTCTAGCTCCTATATTGAACCCACCTATCTTTCTCTACAACCGCACCTACATTTGAAATGATTTTAGCATGTGTGACTCCAGCCTTTCTTACACTTGATGCATATATCCCCTGAAAGAAAGGGGAGTTTTTAAAGTGGGAAACAAAATAGAAACCCTCAAAACAGTTCCTATAATTAAGGATCCCAATCCACCCCAAACAAACATAAAAGACACACAGCTGCAACTACAATAAAGCAAGATCAGGAATGTCCTTCTCTAGGGTTATAAAATGAAACTTTTAGAAGAGGCTCAATTATAGTAATAAACCTGCTTGATTTACTCAGTGGATTATAAACTCAACCATGACTTTACTATAAACTTGGGAAATATAACTATAAAACAATTAACCAAATATTCTCTATCAGCTCAATTAATTTTTGACTACTTGATTGGGAGATTTACTTACTAAATTGATTTAAAGAGTAACTTAGAACTTCCCTAGTAATGCCTGAGTTGTAGGTTTTATTTTCTTCTTGAAGCTGAAATAAAAGAGTTGCAAAACAGAAACTCAAAACTATACAAAATGATTTTTGAACCAAGAACTAGACTTGATTAAAAGAAAGCTGATATTTTTACTTCTATTACAAATCTTTTGACTTTCCTAATGATATTGAGCATAAAAAATATATAATGGTGCAATATTTTTAATGTTATGTTTTTCTACTATACAGACATATGTCTTATAATATCATTTTATAGAATTTCAAAATATTTTCACATATATTATCTCCTTACAGATATGAAAGCACAAAATATTATAAATATACTAAACTAACCAAGTGGTATAATATCTATTTGCCACGAAATGCAAGTTAGCATTTTATCAATAGCCAATATTTAGTATCTTTGCAGTCTGTGGTACAATAATAAAGACTATCTATTGCAAAGATTCGGTAATGTTTCTAGCTATTTGGCCATGCTTTACTGCATTTTTGTATAACAGCTTCTCAATAAATTTCTGCAAGCATATGATTGTTTTTAAAAATACAAAACAATGGAGTTAGACTTGTGGCTTTATGTTGTCTAAGACACACATAAATACATATATATATAGATCTTGTTTTAAAAAAATCTATTAAAGGTACAAAGTATTCTTAATAGAAAAAAATTCTAAATACTCATAATTTTTAGCTGTAAAAAGAATATCCTCAAACTTGTTCTCCACTGAATAATTTTCTTGCAGGTTATTTACATATTAAATGGTGGAAATATACTGTTACATGTGAAAATGCACTAAAAACCACCATGGTGGGAAAAGGGCATTCTTTTAGATGAAAGCCAGGCATTTTTCCCCTTGAGACTCAATATTCTAAAACTAAAAGGCACAATCTAATCAAACCTCTAATGAGGCATAATATTCTAAAAGTTAAGTTGTTAAATGAATGATATGCTAAAATTTCTAAGTAATTCAGACTATATTCATTTATCTTAGCATCCGATTACTGTTTATAAATATTTTAGTATCTGGCCACAAATTATTAATATTGAGCATTGAGAAAGGAGTTTGAACACTTTATCATGTATACAACATTGGCAAGATATTTTGAATTAATCATATTCTTACAGTTCAATCTAATGCAACAACCTACTTTCATCTCTTAAACTTGCAAAACTGTTTATTGAGTTCTACAGAGACAGTGCTACAAAAAGCACCACATAAGAAGGTCTACGTATTTCTTGCCTGTAAAAAAGAAATTGAAATGCAAAAGCAGAATTGGTTCCCTAAATCCTAGTACTCACTTTGCAAAATAGTAGAAAGTAAAGATTGGTACATTATGAGAACTAAAAATAAGAAAATGTTCTCTTTTAGACTTATTGTAATATGACATGCAACACGAGTGTTATATTCATATAAAAATCAGGGTTTACGCAACTGATATTTCACATAAACTTCAAAGCAATAAAATATTTTTAAAGACACATTGTAGGTGGGCTTATTTGTAGAAATCCACTGCTGAAAATAGAGACAACAAAGGATGCTGTGATATGATACAAAATAAAACATATTAAAAATTCTTTGGCCGGTGGGGGGGGGCAGTTAGGTGAAAAGAACTCTTAAAAGCCCAATAGAGACACAAAAGTCAATTCCTGAAATAAAGTGAAACTATTTTTATCTGTTAATTGCTTTAACTATGTTTGAAATATTCACCACAGTGTTTCTGGGGATTTGTTTGTTGATTTGTAATAAATATTTTAGGAAATAAAATGTTTTCAACAGTGTGAAGTAACATTAAATGCTTATTAAACTTGAGTATATGGAATTTCAAATCTGTTCTCAATTTCAAAGTTTGACAATTTAGAGATGCAGCAAATTGTACTTTTTTAAAAAAGACACACTATGGACTAAGTAATATAATTAATTTCATAATCTCCATAACATTGGGATACTCATGGTTTTAGTAACCACTGCCCTAGTGCCAGTGCAAGAGGCATGACTTTTTAAAAATGGATAATTTCCTTTTTTATTTTTTAATTCTTCTATCATTTTCATTCAAAATCAAGCACCAAATTTATATGGAGCAGCCACAGAAAGCAAAAATTCATTTCCTGGACGTCGTGTCAAAACTTTTTTAGCCACTTAATATGGAAAAAACATTTTATTATTTTAAACAAAGCAAATTCTTGAAATCATACATTTAAAGTCCAACTGTGTTCCTTTTAAATTTCAATATACAGAATCATTCTAACATAAGCTAGAAAAGCACACGCTAATTGTCAAAGATGAAGTGGGTGAGGGCAAAAAAGGGAAAGATGAAAATACAGCAGGACTGACGGGTGGACTGGGAAAGTCACAGCTCCCCAAGAACATGCATTTCACTTATCAGGATTTAAAAATAACCTTGCTGTGGTGTTGTAATAAAAAAACCCAAGTAACTTTCTTAAAACACTTGAGAAGACCAAATTCTTTTTTTCCAGCTTAAAAAATAAATCCATAAATGAGATTAAAGGTTGGGGCAACACAACAGAATTATCCTCTTGGTTTTCCTCATGTAGACTGTATCACTCAAAAGAATTTGATACATCAAATACTACATGACTTTTTTCCAGTTGCCTTCACTTTTTTCCAGTAATTTAAGTAATTATTAAATTACTTTTAATAATTTAAAAGTAATCACTGTGTACAGAATTTGAAAACTCACATCCCAAAAGCTTAAGCAAATACATTCATTTATTGGGTCTTGCCTTCAGACTTCTTATTAAATATTGAATTGTCATCCAAAATGAAAACAATAACAAAATCTCGCAACAGAAATCACAGACACCTAAGATTTGAAATTTGACCTCATCTTTGTTCTTTAGGATAAACTGTACAGGAGTCTTTTCCTCCCTTACCTAAACTGGTTTCTGGGTTTTCTTATAACTCACTGTAATAATATGTCATCATGGGAACTTGTATTTCCAGGACTTTCACAGTCTTTGTTATGATTTTCACCTTCTTCTTCTTTTTCAGAAGGGGACACACACTCTTTTTTCTCTTCTGGTTGAGAATTCGAATTTTCAGCATTACCGTCCTTCTCACTGTTTCCCGGCTTGGCAGCTTCGTCGCTGGGCTCTGCTCTGGGCTTGTCTGCCTCTTTTCCAGGCTCTTTAGGTGCCACCTTTTTTTCTTCCACTGTTTTGCTATTTAAATTGACAGCTGAGGAGGAATTTTTGGAGTCCTTGGATTTTTTATGCATAGAAGTTTGACTGTTGTGACTGGAGACCAGAGGAGCGGGCGTTTTTGCCGCTTTGCTTCCTTCTGACTGTTCTTTTCTAGGTGGTCCCCAGATAAAATTCTCTGAGGGTGTGTAATGTTTCTGGGCAAATCGTAGGAGCTTTCTCCTTTCTCTTCTGTCTCTAATTGTATAAACAAAATATTCCAGAGCACTCTGCTTAATATTGGGAATAGTATTTTCCACAAGAGCCTCATGAAGAATAAATTTTACGAGAGGAGATTTAAAACTTTCATATCCAAGTTCACCAAGACTTTTAAGAATACGGGTGATTCTTAAATAGTTGTGTTGGGACCTGGAAAAGAAGAATGAATAAAATGAGGGGAAAATACCAGGTGGAAAAAAACAGGGAAATTAAAACTATTGAAAAAAAAACAAAACATTTTTTTGTGTGTGTGGAGCCATATGCCATGGATGTATCCCTGAAATGACTTTTTTTTTTTTTTAAGAAGTCATATTAGAAACCATTAAGGTTTTAAAACCTTGAGCCACAATGTAATATCAGTCTATATGAAATTCAAATGTGTAAGATATTCCCCTTGTTTGTTTAGTTCTTCATATTAGAAAAATATTTAGAATAAAATTTCTTCCCACTGATGTTGAATGGTTGTTTGCTTATTAAGTACCCTGAAGATGAATGATCTGATAGAGCTAATCAGCGAAATCAACCATATTAACCAACTCACAAGGAAAGCACAACAACCACTCTACCTTGCTAGAACAATTCTGACAAAGGATGTAAAATTGGATTATTTAGTAGGGCACAGTTTAGTAGCTAAGAGCCTGGGCTTCTGAACCAGACCTGAGATCACACCCTGGCTCTGCCACTAACCAACTTTATGATATTTGTTCTCTCTAAGCCTCCGTGTCCTCATCTGAAAAATGGGAAAAATGGCCCATACCTCACTGGACTGTTGTGAGGATCCAGTGATGCATATGAAACTGCATTAGATGAAGTGCATATTCAATAAATATTAGACACAACATGAAATTATTGTTGTTATTTAAAGATTTGGAATTAAGGACTATATTTGTATCAATTCCAACTTAACCTAATTTTCTTCCATCCCTGGCAATTCTCTCTTCCTTTTTCCCTACCCAAGAATTTTTAATTTGCCTGGCCATATCCTAACGAAATCTTCAGCTACATATATTAGTCATGTGTGTCATCAACAGCACAGGTATTTATTTACCTGATAATTCCACACAGCCATAACCATCACTTTTTTCTAACTATAACTTCCTAAAATCTACTGAATACCTCTGACACTGAAATTTCTACAAGCATTGCATATACTTCCCTGTTTCCAAATGTGCTTGGAATATTTTGCTTAGAAATAAGAAGCAAATTATCTGAGAAGGGTGGAGAAGGATATTGATTTATTTGAAGGAGGAAAGGGGGTGGATTCATGATCTTATATCATAATCAGAGAGTTTGGACAAAACAAAAACCTTAATGATTTGGGCTAACGAAATACTGTAAAAGACAAGCCCAGCAGTTTCTATTATCTCTGTCCTTTGGGATACTTGCCAAAAATTATCATCTTAAGATGCAACTCATTGGAGGCAGAAAGTTTAAACAGCACAGATAAGTTTCAGTTTTATGGATCTGTATTTTTTTAAAAATATTTAAGAGGTAAGAATACTTTGAGACAATAAACATTTTGGTAAAGTTAAGACAGTGTGCCACTAATAGCAGGACTGACTTAGTTGTTAGGTTAGTATGCAGTTTGTATACTCTTAACAACATAGTAACAAAACTCTTGGGCAACATCTGCTTCATAAGCCTTTGAGAATGAAATGTATGAAAAGGTAGAAGAATGTTTAAAATATCCCACAGAAGAGTCTGATTACAAAACAAAATTTACTGTTTTGCAACCAGCTTGAATTCACATGTCCAATCCAAGAAGAATGGTCAAGTTAAAAACTCTACACATTTAGCAGTCTCTACAAACTCTCCAATTTAAAAATATTTACATATCAGTAGAAAGGGACAAAATCTTGAGTTGAAAAGAATGATGATCAGGATTCTGGAACAAAACTGTTGAAGAAAGTAATTGGGTGTTTCAGTATGATTTGAAATAAATGTCACATTGAGAGATAAAATGGAAGTAAGAAGAGTGCAGTCTTTGGAGCTGCACAGTAGATAAAAGGGAAAGGCTGGGTTTCCAGACAGCAGTAAGGAGAATATGTAGGGCTTGTCAGGAAGACTGGGTGGTAGGTGAAGGAAAACACACACACACACACACACACACACACACAAGTCAAGAACCAAGAAGACAGAAAATAAAAGTTAGAAGAGATTCTAGGGTCAAAAGTATTCTTGGCAATTGAAGTTGATTACAAATAAAATTGAAGATACATCTTAGTGGTTGGTCTGTGTATCTGTACTCTCACGTTTGAAAATGTCACCTCTTTAGTAATGGTCACTTGTTCACTGAAGTTATTTCATTTCACAATTTTTCTTCTGCTGGGCTACTATAAATACACTGAGTTCCTTGTCTCCTCTAAAGAACTCACAATGCCATGCAGATGAAAACACAAATAAGTTATGACATTTAAGAATAAATCAGAAAAGAGCCCAACTGAAGAAAGAAAATGGAACAGAAGTTCTCATATAACCCCCTATAATTTGTTCAAATCTAGTCAATAAGTATAATTTTTTGGCAACTAAGCCAGAAAGGAAACTTGTTTTCTGGAAGATTCTTGGTCAGTTCATCTACAGCTGGAAGGGCTCTATACCCAGGGAAAGGCAAAAGAGAGAGGATGGTGATGGATAGAGAGGGAGCTAGATGGGGCAGAGGAGTGAGAAGTGACTGTTGGTTCAGGCTTCCCTCTCTTGACTCAAGCCAGTCAATCATTTCATGAAAGCCATTGGAAAGGGCCATTTCTGGTTTTAAATAAGAGGATCTGACAATAAAACTCTAAGTTGGCTTTAAGCTGAAAACCATATTTTATTCATTCAACAAACGTTTACTAAGCATGATTGCTATTCCAACCACAAAAACCAAGTTAGGGTGGGAGATTCTCTAAAATGACAGTTGTGAGTACATGGAAGATGAGGTACTATCAGATTCTCTCCAGAGTTTATTTTACTTTTGCCATCCTTCATGTCAATAGGCTATTTGGATACAGTTTTCTTTGACAGTGTGACAAACATGCTTAGAAACTTTATCCAGAGATAGCTACCTGCATTGCTTGGGCAGAAGTCTACACACTTCTGCTTTAAGTGCCCTATATAAATTAAAGTTAACTTGAGTTATGAGTTAATGGGTCTTCTAGTCAGGATCATAAAGCTTTATGCCTGTATCTTCAGTGTTTTAGCACAAGCTACCATTTTAATAGTGTAGATTATCGCTAATAAAGTAAAAGGAAGGCTTAAACATTAATACTTATACTCATTTTATCAAAGCAAGATGAAAGTTCTAGAAAGACACAGTAAATTTGCTTTACCGATGCACAAAACTTTGAACTTTTCCTGGGCAAAGAGAAGTTGCTTAGGTTAGTTTTTATTTTTTTTCTCTTAGTACTTGCCTAGTTCAACTAATTATAACATGCTGCAAAAGTGCTTTAAAGCTGTTGGTTTATAGTCCAGTACTGATAAGTCACCCTATAATTAAAAAGAAAATTAAAAGTTTCCATATAAAGGAAATATTAAGAAAAACAGACTTTGGTTATAAATATTAATGAAAGTTATAAATATCCAAGCAAAAGAATAGAGCAGATCAATTCAAAATAATCTGTTAAAGTTCTTTCATAGGTTTGGAGTTTATTAACCAGAAACACACTTTTGTTTTTAACCTAAATAGCAAATAAAATTTTAATTTCCACTCCATTTTAGTAAAATGTGCGTGAATATCTCATTCTTATAAAATGAATTTTATAATCATAGGTTTACTTCATGGATTCAATCGAAGGCAGCACTGTGCTCAAAAGAGACTGTGTCCCCAAGAAGCTTATAATCTAGTAGAAGGGATATGGAAAACGGTATGAAAGCAATAACCAAAAATGTAATGACAACAACAAAATGCATGTTATTTAAAAAAAAAAAAAAAAAAAAAGGAAGAGAGGTCACACTTGGCTGTGTGCAGCAGGGAGGCATCAAGAAGAAATAGCTCTGAAGCTGAATAGCCGTGTTTCTATCTGGAATTTTTTTTGTTTTCTTTTTTGTTCTTTTGTTTCAGAATGTAGAATGGGGAATAAAATTTAGTTCAGACTAGTTTTTAAGCCCAAATACCTGGGTCCATCTGCTATTTGTTCCTATGTTCCATAGAGAATTCTAACTAATGGAAAATAACATGCCAGCCCTTGATTTACAAAATGTGTGAGCTTTACTTACTCATTCAGATGCTGAAACCTTTCCTGCCAGTTAACGGCACGGGCCACATTTCCAGTTTTATCAATCAGCTTTATTCCAAAGAATTCTAACATCATTTTATAAGCCAGCAGGAATCTTCTAATTGCTTCTTTTGTTTTTTTGAACTCCTAAATGGGGGAAAAAAAAAAAAAAAGTCAGCTGAGACGATTCAGTAGCTACCAAGGACCAGTAAAGAGCAATTTTATATTTTGCAATTTCATACAAAATGAAATGAGCTTGCATTACCTCAATTTCATACGTAGTTAGTTCTTTAGCATAAAAGTTCAAGCCTTGTTCTCTCAGGGGAAACAGCCTATTATTTAAAAAAATAAAAATTTTATATTAATGTGTCCGGAAAACATACATGTTTAAATAGGACATAGTTCAAAGTAGATAATATGTAACTGACCATTGAATGTAAGTATGGTTGTGTTCAAGCTTCTCATAATCTCCTTTCCACTTACTTAGAACTTCTTCAATGTAAACACCTAAATAGTAAACATTTTAAAAATGAACGAGACATTTAATACATTTTAAAGGCATTTAAGATTTGAATCACTCTCAAGTTTTATAATAAAACATTTGAACATTTAATAGAAGCCCACAAAAGTAGTGCTTTTAAAAGATTAATATCATGTTCCAAATAGTTATGTAATAAGCCTAGTTAAAAAAAATGACACCTCAAAATACAGAAAGTTCTATTGGACTGTATTAATCTAAAGCAGAAGTTAGCAAACTGTGGCCTGCCAAGTGTTTTTTGTTAAAAAAGTTTTACTGGAATATAGCATATATATTCATCTATGTATTATCTATAGCTTTTTTTGCACTACAACAGTAGCACAAGTAGCTGCAACAGAGACCATACAGCCCAAGTCAAAAATATTTACTATCTGGCCTGAACAGAAAAAGTTTGCCAACTTCTGCCCTAGAGGGTCATATAGTTCTTTAAATACTAGATAGGATCAAAATGAAATGTACCCCAGGGAAAGACAGGAGGGAAGAAAAGAAGGAGAAAGAGGAGAGACACAGAGATAAAGGGAAAGAGAGGAATGAAAGAAAAATGAAAGGATAAGTTGTTGAGTGCCTACTGTATGCTAGGCTGATATTATACACAATGTATATCATCCAACTTAATCTTCAAAGAAATCTCCCAAACCAGGGTTATTTATCTCAATTTACTAATGAGGAAATTGTATGATTTATTCAAAGTCACACACTAGTAAAAGAGTAAATCGAGGATGAGAGCACAGGCCTTTCTGGCTCCAAAAGTATGCCCTTTCTACCGTACCCCATTGTTCTGCTAAAAGTGCTCATTATAACAAAATTCTCCTGTTTCTTAAGTCTGTCTAGGTCCTCACAAATCACTATATAGTCTTTTAATCAATCTTATAGAAAAAAATTACATAATAATTCTCTAAATATAACTCATCTCATTCTTGTTTCCTCCAGAAATAACCAGTTTGTAGCTGAGGTCTACTTTCTGAAGGTTTGGTAAAAAGTTATTTCTGAATCACACTGTTTATCAGTACATTGAAACTATTTATATCCATAATTTCCTATTTTTTTCCTTCCCAATGATCCTTCCTCCTATTTAATAAGTGAAATATACTATAGCAAGTTTATGCCTACTTGCAAGTGTGTGTGTGTGTGTGTGTGTACATATACTGGAAGGAAGATATGCAAGTTGATGTAATATGTATAAAATGAGCTAGAATAATATTTTATGTGACCTTAGCTAAAACTTCTGACCCCATCAATCTTAAAAGATTTCAAAATAAATGAGGATTACAAAGAACTTAGTGATTGCTTGAAGTTATGATTTTAAATTACCATCTCAAAAATAAATGCACTATTACAAATACAAAAATAATTGAGATTTTAAATACTGTCATATCTCTATGTTCAATAATTTTAATATTTGAAGGTGTCTTTTAGGTAAATTTTATGAACTTCAAATCAGAGTCAAATTAATAATTTATTATTGCATTTCTTCAAAAGATATTCTTACCCCAAGTCCTCCCCCAAAGTAACAATTTAATTAATATTATTTCCAGTAGTAAATAAAGCAATGCATTTCTATCATTAGTAAATACAGCAGTACATTTTTAACCAGTGCTCTCCTTCCAAATCAGAGCATAAATTTTGAGACGCCAGAAAGTTAATTAAAGACAATGGATCTGGCTATTTCAGCAACTCTGAAGTCATTACTCCCAAATGGTATATTTTTCAGTGCACAGTACAGGAAATTGCTCTTCCCAACAGTTAACCCAAACTTTATATATTCTTACTCCAGTTAGTTCACCAAAGAATGCAATGTCCTGCCCCTTTGAAAGCTTTGAAATCCATGACCTTCCTTCCCTGACTCACATTTTTTATGGATTTGCTTAACTTCCACTAAGAGCAAACATCAGGAACCAGGGCCATCTGGTCAACTCACCACAGATAAGGACTTTAAAAACAAAAGCTAGCTCTGCTGGTCTGACCTGGATAAAATTAGGATGCTCACCATGAACCACACAATTTGGCACCTAAATGAACTAAGCAGTTTCACAGATATATTACTATAGGAGCTGCATCCTCTCACTGGGTTTAGAAAAGACCCTAGAAGAGAACTGTGGGGTTTGAAGAAGGAAGCAAGTTTATTTGGTAGGGTTGGATCAAGATCCACCATAAGTGGGGTATATGGGAATCCCCCTATATTTTCAATGTATCATTTATGTAATCTAAAGCTTCTTTAAAAATAAAATAAAATAAAAGATCTACCATAAGTATAGTTCCCTCTTAGAGTATTGGAACACTGAACTCGAACTGCTGTAGCTTCCCAAACCCTGAATCTGAAAACCAAAAGGAAACATAATTCTAAATATAAACAGCACTTTTCAATTACTTTCTAAATAATTTTCATTTTCAGGTATGGCACAGTGGAAAGAACACTGAACTCTGAAACCTAGACCAACTCTGCAGTCAAATGAGTGACCCACCAAGTTAGTCATTTAAGCTCCAAATCCCAATTACCTCATCTTTAAATGAGGAAGCTATATTTGACCTCATCTAATGTTCTTTAGTCATTGAATAGTCTATGGTTCTATAAATCTACTCTTTTTTTTTTCTCTCACAAAAATTACCCTTACTACCTTTCAGATTATAGCCAGGGTATGCAGGTAGTAGGAAGGTACTGCTAATCTGAAGCTATTCTTCCAGAATTTGCCAAGTGGTTGCTCACAGTTTTAGGATCTAGGACTTTGGAGACACATTAGATTACCCAGCAAAGTAAACCCAAACAACAAACAAATGCATTAAGAAGGTAGAAATCCTAGAAATAAACAAGTAATAATCAGGTATACATTATTATTGAAAGTTTGCTTTTTATCAAGGTAGCGGATTACTCACCATCTGGCTTAAATGGAATTTTATTCTTATAAAAACGAAGATTGCTCAAGTCATTTTGATATCGGATATCTTTGAAGTTCTGCTAAAGGAAAAAAAATGAATCAATCTCCATAAAATGGACATATAGAAAAGTCACTTGGACCCTTCTTCATGTTTTCTCATTGGCACCATACAATAAGAAAAACAGAAAGGAAATATTTTATATTTTCGGAAAAAAATCCAATACTCTTACTGGGTACTGGTGTCGATATTTGTACAAATCTCTCGCAGCATAAAAACTTCTCTTGGGTTTTACAATTGCTTCAGTGGGATCACCACTCTGAAATATAAAAAGAAATTCTATTTACATGCGAAAACAAGGTAATTTCACCAAGAAATATCTGGAACAAACCAAAAATAATGAACATCCTTAAAGAAAGCCTGAAAATTGTCAAGTTATCTGGATATATGTAAACATTATAAATGCCCTTTTACTAATGCTTACTAGCAACATTTCTTGAAATTCTGTTTTCCTGATTGAAACTGATAACATTTGTCCTAAGGAATATTACAAAGTAAAAAAACTCATTCTTTACCAAAAACCTATAGAGACCAAATGATCAGTATCCATTGGAAATAGAACTCAATAGAAATTCAAGACATAAATTTTACCACAGGTTATGCAAGTGGTTCAATGAAAACACTTAGGATCCTCTACATAATATTTAAAACATGTTAAAAAAATAAATCAATTCTACAAAGAAAATTCTTGTTAACTTTGCAATATTTTGCTGTATGTGGAAGTCAAGTAATATTTATGAAAGGAAAAGAGGCTTTTTAAACACCCTAAACAGTTTTCTAAGCTCCATCCTTTATAGCACCATAACAAGAAGTATAAAAAGGCATGAATAATCCTCTGTTCATTCAGTAATAATACAATGTAATATAAATCACATTTAAAAGACATACACACAAAGCAATAAAAAGCTCTCAAATGGAATTAACTTTAGGTTGAGGTAACTTATAGGTGGTGGTTTAGTCACACTATTTAAATTCAAGCAAAATTCCCATCACCAGGAAGTGATTTTTGAAGTATAAGATGCAGGTATAAGATTCATTCTCTAACTATGTGTACTATTATAATACATGAGAGACTGCTTTATATGTCCAGTGTCCTGCAGAAGGACATTGAGGCTGAAGGTGATGTAAAAGAAGACAAAGTTTAGATTTGAATATTCTTTTAAAGCTTTGGCCCTAAAACCTTTATCATCTCCCACCCCACATCTGTGTTGACAGACTGGCATCCTCTAAGCAATTTTACACAGTTTGGAAGTGATGTGATTCTCACTCTTACTACAAGTACAGAGATACTTACTTTAACACCAAATCCTCTAATGTTTAACATTCGTTACTCTGTCATGTTACATAAGCAAGGAAAAGCTTAAATTCTGGTCCTTGCCACAAGTTTCAAAAATAGGTCTGCCTAGCAAGTTTCTGAATCTATTCAGCCTGAACTATAACCATATGAATCATCATCTTAGACTTGTACAGAAAGCACTTTTCCATTTACAAAGTACTTTCATGTATATTATTTCATTTGATTCTTATAAGACACCTGGTTTGCAGTTGGTGTCTCCATCTTAGACGCAAGGTAACTGAGGCTTAGAGAAGCTACACAAGGCCCAGAACCCAGTGACAGCACAGGAACTAGAATCCGAGGCTCCAAGTCCAACTAGTTAGGTATGAATCAATTTCAGGTCCATTAAAAGTGAAGGATTACTGTAAGAAATCTTGGTATAATGTCAATAGCACTAAACTTGGAATTAGGAGACTTGGGCCAAGTCTTCATTCTGCTACTTAGTATTTGTGTGGCCTTAATAAATTCACTTGACCAAATCTTAGTTTTCTCATCTGTGAAATGAAGATAATGACTCATGCCCTACCCCTTCCCCAGGATTATCATAAGGACGACTGTATCATCCAGCCTCTCAATCTACTCACTTGCCTGCATCCATCCCTGCTCCTCCAATCCCTGTTCCTTTGGACTCTCTATGCAGTTCCCTTTCAAATGCTCAGGCAAGGATTTTGTTTCTGGTCTTCTTTCCTGAATCATCAAAACTCCTCTCTCATCTGGATCATTCCCCTCAGCAAACAAACATGGCAAAGTATCTCTAATCTTAAACTAAACTACAAAACCTTCCTTGACTCAAATTCACCCTCAATTACAGATCCCTATCTCTCTGCTCCCTTTTATAGTAAAATATCACAAGAGTTGCCCATACTCCCTGACTCTCGGTCTCTTTCCCCTCTTCTCACATTCTCCCATTAATTCACCCCAATCTGACTTTGCCTCCATTATTCCACCAAAATGGCCCTTGTGAAAATCACCAAGAAATCTCCATCTTGCCAAAGCATTTTTCAGTGCTTATCTCGGGCAACCTCTCAGCAGCATTGTGCCATTTAATCCCTGTCTCCTTCCTGAAACACTGTACTTTGCTTCCAGGATGCCACAATCTCCTGGTATTCTTCCTATACTATTGGTTGACCCTTCTCATCCTCCTTTTTGGCTTCTCCTCCTCTTCATACCTTCTAAATGGAGGAGTGCCCAGAGTTTAGTACTCATTCCTTATCATTCCTTGAAGACCTCATATAATCCCTCAACCTTAAATACTATCAATCTATATGCTGATGATTTCAGCCCTGTTAACTACTCAACATTTCTACTTGGATGTCTAATAGAATATCAAACTCAACAGAATCCTTGTTTCAACCCCAAAACTGCTTTCCCCCTAGACTTCCACCTCTTAATTAATAGCACTAACATTTGTCCAGTATTCACTTGGACTAGATGACAGCAGTGGAGGTTGTGAGAAGTAGTCAGTCCAGGATATATTTTAATGGCAACTTGCAAATGGACTGACTCTGAGGAGTAAGAGGACAACTGGGGGAGACAGAAAAAAAAAAAACAAATGAGATTTTGCTTTTGAATGCTAACAAGAGAAATGAAGCATTAAAGAGGAATAGGGAGAGTAGGTGTGCTCTACCTTTTACTGGAGTTGCAATGAACTGATTGGAACATTCATTATCAAGTTGTTTATATATATATATATATGGACCTGGTTAGTTGGATTGAATCTGAGCTGGAATTTTCTGATAACTCAAACTTCTATAGAGGGTTACTTAATTGGAAGATAAGTGGAAGGAAAAAAAACACACTAGAATACAGGATCAAAGACTTTCCTGGGGTTGAAATAACAATGTCAAACAGAGAAGTAAACCAGGGCACAAGGGGCAGAGGACTAGTCAGGATTCTAACCAGTCAAAGGTCCTGATGGTGTCAGATGCACCTGAGTTTATAATGATCTACCTCTCCCTCTATGATCTTGGGCAACTTTCTCTTTCTCTCTAAGCCTCAGTTTTCTCTACAATGGTGATTAAAATAGTACCACCACCATCCCAGAATTGCAGTTGATTTAAATAACATGCTTAGCATAGAACTTGTACTCAGCATTTGTTTATGATTCCTGCTGACCTAAACAGAGATGGTCACCGAGATCTATGAGGCAGAGTTAGCTGCAAGATTCTGGTGATGAGTCTCCTACTATAGGTAACACTATCATGGGCTTAATCTCAAATGGCTTAAAATGAATGGATGGCATTAATGAAGTTACAGGTCTTCTTGGACAAAGAGCTTTTATTTGCTGGAATATATTTTCATTTTGGAAAGTAATAGGGGTGAGCAGAGGCAAGGCAGCAAAGAACCCTGTGGTCACAGCTGACTTTGGGCGCCATTTCCCCACACTCATTCCCCCTTATTTGATAAAGGACGAGGGCCTATGCAGAACTACAAACTGTAAACATGTCCAGGACGCAGCCTTCAGAGGGCAGGCTCTACAGTTCCTCCCTTTTAAAGTTTGCTGAATTATTTTCAGTCTTATCTCTTTAACCACTCCTCCAAATTATATTGGTCAAATCGATTTAAGCACAGTTGGATCAAGAAGGCTTCTGGGTGAAATAAGATTCTTGAAGAGTGCCCTGAACTCCTAGGTTGAAAGGCCCTTCTCGGCTTAAGAACTGTGGCGTTTCAACTTCAGGTGGGACCTCGTACAATACTTTTACTGGCTGTAGACCCCACTGTAGGGGAAAGTGCTAGCCGCCTGCCAATTGTAGTTCCACCTTATTAGGAGCAATTTTCACAAATAACACGCACTAGATGCGTTTTATCAATCTTCTATTTTTAGACAGGTTCTTCTCACCCCCACCTTCCCTCACCTAGCTGTGCTCTAGAGGCAGAAAAAACACCCATTCAAGTTGGGTTTGCCCGGGGGGACTTCCTTGCAGTGCCACGCCAGGCCCCAGGCCAGCAGCGGGCAGCCCGGGCGTCCCGGCCACCGCAGGCCCGCTCGGACCCCGGAGTCGTGGCACAACCGCGGGCGCGGAGGGTTCGAGACGCAGGGGACAGGCAGTAGCCCGGCGCCCCTGCCCTCTGCTCTAGGGGGTTTCCCGGCGCTCGTCCCCCCTCCCCACCGACGTCCTTCCTCTCCAGTGCCGGGGACAGGAGCATCGCCGCCCGGCCCCAGGCCACTGCGGGGCCGCGTACCTGCTCCGCACCCGCTGCCTCGGCGTCTTCGTCCGGCGCGGGGCTGGCGCTGGGCCGCCCGCCAGCTCCCTCCCGGGGCTGCGCGGGCTGCTCGGGCTCCTGCCCCGGGCCCTCGCCGCCGCCCGGCCCCAGCTCCTCCGGCTCGGGCTCCGAGTCCGTCTGCCAGGTGGAGTCGCAGTCCTCCACAGTGGTGGGCTCCCGGAAGCTGACTCCGCCGAGCAGGTTGCCCATTGAAGAGGCGGCGGCGGGCGCGGGGCTGCGGGGCGCGGGCTGCGGCAGGCGCGCTAGGGTCCGGGCATGGCCGCGGCTAGGGCGCTGGGCAGCAGCCTCGGCGCGCCCGTCGCCGCACTGCTTCAGCGTGGCGAGCGGCAAACAGGCACACTCGCGGGGAGGAGCCGGCGGCCCCGGGACTGCCGCGGCCGCCGCCGCAAACGCTTGAACCCGCCCATCTGGTTCCTTCTCCTCCCCCGGCGGGAGCGCAGGGGAGCAGAGCGTCCACGCAGTGGGCCCGAGCGCCGCCGCCCCCGGCCCCTGGGATGCGTCTCGCTTTCCACTTATCACTCTGGAACGCCAACCTGCCCTCAGCCCTTTGGCGTCCCCTGGGACAGATCGGGGTCGGCTTGCCCTCCCTCTGGGGCTGGGGAAGCAACCGGACTGGGGCTCCTCCCAGCTGAACTGAAAGGGTGATCCCGCCCCTCGCTGGGGCGGGGTGGGGGTGGGGTACTGACTGGCGTGGAGGTGTCACTGCCGTCAAGCTTGTCCTGTCCACACCCCCTCTGTGTCTCCGCTTGATTCAAGAGGAAGGTAAGTTAGCTGCTTCACCAGAGGAAAAAGCCTTGGTGACCAAGCACTGTGTAAACAGGAAACCCAAGCCATCTAGACTGTGCTTAGGGCAGCCACCTTGAGGTTTCGTGGCCCAGATGAAGTCAAAGCTGTCAGTCACTTCATCTAACGAGCGAACATCTCTTGAAACAAAAAGAACAATACTAACTAGACTTTCACATTGTCCTGTGGATAGAAAGCCCACTTCAAATCAGTGCTCTGAGTAGAATAAAAACTCAGAACCCTTGGCCCCTTGGTCTGTTCTGTAAATGAAAGGGGGAGCAGAAAACATGTGTTATAGAAGTATTTAAAAACAGAATAACATGATTAAGTGACTGGGAGAAAAGTGACCAGTGTAAAATTTGTTTTAGCACTTTCCAACTAGAAGGAACGCCTCTTCAGGGCAGCCTTGTCTGTATTTGTTCAGCTGTGCAGGCCCACTGGCTGGGACAGTGACTGGAATTTGGTAGGTACTCAGTAAACATTTGCTGGATAAAGTGTTAATATAAACAAAGCCACCAAGAAAATGGGTTAGAGATATAAGATCAAATTGGTGTATTTGGAATGAACAGTTTCTTTTTCAGGGCTGTTGGAGAAAAGGTGGCGCTCACTGGGATGCAGAGACTGATGATTGCAGGCAGAAAGTTTATTGGGAAGCTCTCCCAATGGAGGGGCTCTGAAGAATAGACTTCAGTCCACTCCTGGAAGGGGGAATATGAGTTTATAATACCTTCTTAGGTGAGGAAATGATAGGCCGTGAGAGGGGGTCAAGGGTCAGAGTGAGGTGCAGAGGCCAATAGGAAGCTCTAGAAGCGAAAATTTTCCCTTGTATGGCTAGAGGGTAGTGGGTTAGGGAGTTATGTTTTCTTGGAATGCTGGAGGAGCAGGTGGTGCTTTGATCTGGAGGGGGTGAAGGTCTTTATCCCACTTTAGTCCCGTCTCCCCATGGTTTCTTTGTTCAACCTTTGGGGGCAGTGCCATGCTTTTAGGCACGTAGGCTATGGGGGAGGGCTTGTCTTTCCTCAATGCATGTCAGGGGGAACTGAGTCACAGCTTGTTAATTATTGCAAACCTAGTGAGGAGGAACCTCTAACAAAACCTTCCTGATGAAATCGGCTGAATAAAGTCAGATGCACTCTTTCTAGGGGTAGCATCAGGTGAACAGGAAGCCCATTCCACAGGTAAGTTTAGGGTTGCCTCTCTTCAAGCACTGGAGCAGATTTGTGCTCTGGCTCTGCCACTAGTCAGCTTCTGACCTGGAACCGGTCACCTAGCTATTTTAGACAGCTTAACTCTCTTCATCTGTAAGACTGGACCATGTTTGATCTCTGGGGTCCCTTTAAGCATTGTCCTTCTATGACCCTATGATTGGGAAAAGCTGTAAAAGCAAAGTAATAAACCCAGGAGGGTGTTTTGTTTATGACAGTTTAGTGAAGGAAAAAAATGGGGCAGCAGCAGTACACATGAATCCAGCTGCCCAAAGCTGGGAATTTGGATTCAACTCCCATTGACAGAGAACCTGAACACACTGCAAAAGTACATACTGTCCACCTAGCCATAAGCATTCCAGAACTAATCATGGGGGTCTTATAGAAAAATCTAGAGATATTTTCTGTGTCCTAGGTGCTTCATTAGTAGGTCTAGATGGGTATAGATTAGAGTTGGCCACATATGCTTGGCTCTTCTCCCAGTGAGAAGTGGAGTCTAATTTCCCGTTTCTTGAACCTGGGGGGCTTTAGTGACTTGCTGGAACCATAGAATATGGAAATGATATTCTGGAATATTCAGGACTATACCTTAAGGAGCCTTGAAGCTTCTACTGGGTTTTTTGGAATACAGTCTCTGGTAGTCCTGACCTACCTTGTAAGTTCAGCTACTTTGAGACCGCCATGCTGGAAAATTCCCCGTGTGCACACTCTAGTCAACAGTCCCACCTGAGCCTAGCCTTCCAGCATATCCTGCTGGATCCCACTGGTTTGTATTGGCTCCTCCAGACCGTCCCATCCACCAGTTGAATACCTCTGTGACCACCTTTGACACCATGTGGAACAAAAGAACCACTCAGCAGAACCCTGATCAAATTCTTGACCCACAAAACCATGAGATAAAATAAAATGGTTGTTGTCTGAAGCTACTTTGTTTTGTAATAGTTTGTTAGGCAGCATAGAAAATGGAACAGTCAGAAGTAGTTAGAAGTAGCCTGTATGTGTTTGTGTATATAAATATATAAGAAACTGCTACAATTAACCTTGTTCCTTTCCCACCACCTTTTGGTAGATACATCAATTTTTATAGGGCTGTGGATGATGTACTAATTTATGCAATATTTTCTAGGGAACATAATTTCACACGAAGTCTTACAACCTTAAGCAATTTAAAAAAACATTACTTTAGATCAGTAAGTTTGACCACATTGTGTCCATTCTATGAGGTTAAGAAAGTTTACTCCGGAAGTCTCTCCTCCTTAGGTTCTGTACACAGGAATTACCCTACCTGAAAACCTAAGCTTTGTCATTATCCCTACCTTTGAGATTATCTGACATTTCTGCATTAACACTAAAGAAGCATCTCTTTGCTTCATATATAAAAAAAAATTCATCCCTTAGTCCAGTGCCTGGCACATAGTAAGTTACCAATTTATGTTTGCTCTAAATATTATTCATCAATATGTCTTTGAAGAACATTGAATTCAACAAGCGTGTAAATATTTGGAATGAGGAGAAACTACTGTCACAATGGTCGATAATAAAGTATAGCCTTGGTATCCCTGTATCCAGAATCTACACTGAACTATCCCCACACTATAGTCATGCTCCAAGGTAACTGTTTTTACCCTTGCCATGCAATCCTCTGAGGGAGAAACCATCTTAACAAGGAACTGGCCCTGCAGGAGCAAACGTTTCTGGATGGGACCCAAGGTCTGTCTGGCATATCTTGAATTGTTTTGTAAGGTGAATTGTGATTTAGGGACATTAACAAAGAAGATTTATTGTTATTTAATTTACTTTGAGAGCCTCTCAAATAAAAGGAAAAAGCAGATCAAGTTAATTTTACCCAACTCAGATGTTAACTTCTGGTTAACTTGCAGAAACTTCAGCTCTAGGAGAACAAAAACAAGAGTGTTCTAAAAAAATTAAAAATAAGAAAGACGGCACTCTGAAGTAACACCTTAAATAAGTAATAACATGCTGTCATAATCCTTTCCATTGTGCATACCCAGGGCCTCTGCTGGGCACTTGAGGGTGTGGTGAGCTGGGCTCCCAGGGCCTCTGCTGGGCAGCTCCGTGCTCGGCACAGCCTGTGCTATCTCATTTGTCATGTCTGAGCAGACCAGACTTGCTGGAAATTTCTCAGACTCTACCTCTCCTAGGAGAGGAGTTTGCAAATGTATTTCAATTTGTGACTATAATATGCTTTTCTTTTTTCTGTTCCTTAGTCTGTGCAAATATTTGATACTTTTCTTCTTGTATGACTCTGGGATAACTCCCATCTTCCAGATCTATCTTTCTGGCTTCCCCAACATCCCTACCACCATGGTCCCGCTTACACAAGTCTGAGCTTTCTCCTTCCTTGGACAATGAATTCCAATTTAAGCCTGTGAAATACAATTTTTTTTCTGCATCTTCCTTTAGTCTTTACAAGGTTTAATGCAATGTATCTCTACTGTTCATTACTTCCTCCTTCTAATTCTTTCTTTTTATTGTTCCGAAAGAAATAACTTATAATTCAAGCACTTTGCATATACGAGAACCACAGTTCTCAAGACTGCTTTAAAATGAGATGCAGAAATAAATATATATGTCTCATTTCAACTAAACCAAATTGGCAGTAGCAGATAGATTTCTGTATTTTTATAATTGATATAAAATGTTAAGTATTTAACTACCAAATTTTGATAACAAATGAATTAAATTCCCTCAGTGGTACCCAAACTGCTGCCAAGGTCTTGATGAACCCCCAGGGCCATCCAAATATTCCACATCTAATTTATCAAGTATCAAGATATGATAAGCCTGTACCTGTTTTGTTTGTTCTTTTGTTTTTGTTTTTCTCAATTTGTTTCACCAGCATTTACTATGAGCAGCCACTGTGCACTAGGCAGATCCCTACCCCTGGGGGTTTAGAGTGTATTAGGGAAGACAACAACTTAATAAATTTAAAAATAATAATAATTACAAATTATAAGTACAACTGAGGGCAAAGTGAAAAATCACGGAGCTCTGGCTTAACTCTGGGAAGTCTGGGGGCGGTATCTCCGTGGAGGTGACTTATATGTGAAGAAGTGAAGGACAGAAGAAAAGGAGTTAGCCAGACAAGGAGCAGAGAGAATAACATTTCAGCCAAGGGACTGATGTCGGCAAAGGCCTAAGATCAGCCCCTGTAGCCAGGGGCATCAAGTAAGCAGGAGCAACTGATGTAGGATTTTAGTTTTTGTTTTTTCAAAAAAAAAGTATTTAAACTCTTTTATCAAAAGCAACCCTAGTTCCATTATTTCTGGTAAGACTTTTTGCATTTTTTAAAAATTATTTTTGTAGTAAAGTGAAAGTGAAAGGAGCAGGTTTACTGACGCTGTCCACAGACCTGAGAAGCTGGAGCAGCCCTGGCTGTGGATGTTAGTTGCTTTCAGCAGCCTTTTTCAGCCAGGAGAGTATTAGCTAATGACACCAAAGCAATAAAGTACTGTACGTCATTGAATCTAAGAAGTAATTGATTGTTGAATTGTAGGATACATATTATTTCAGAGATATTTAAATGTGAAAAACATTTTTAGAACCCATGAAATTTGTTAATTCTTTAAAAGGGAATATTGAACATTTTAGAGGACTAATTAGTTCCTAAGAAGTAGTTTACAACCCAAAAGCTAACTTGATTTGTATTCAATACGGAGTATTTTCACAGCTTTAAGCTCTTTGTACTAGCCACATAAATAAAGTTATTCATAAAGCAAAGATAAAAGTTTCATAGAATTTATGAGTGTTGAATTAAATGTATAATAATATATTAATGGAGGTAAGTTGAAATTAATATGATGGTAAGAACTCAGTAATAAATCATCATTTGCATAACTAAGCAAATCAATTCAGGCAGTAGACTAAAAATGGAGCCAAATTTCAGTTAAAAAAGAATACTTGTTCAAAAACAGTATTTGGAGTCCTTACTTGGATTATTCAACAGTATTTAGACCATATTTTAGGTTTTGTATTCAATTTAAGATACTATACTGAAAAAGAGAAATAAATTGAAGAGTTTTTAAGACTTTTAAATTTTTAAAAATGAATATAAACACTATGAGGTATAGAAAGTTTTGAGTTAAAAAAAAAAAAAAAGAAATTGAGATGAAATTTAGCCCATTGCCTGAAAAGTTATTGCTTATTTTCTATTAATAAAAATAGATGTGCCCTAAAATCCCCTTTTCCCTATTATTACCATTAAATTTTATATAATTCTTGTTCTTGGTGTTTTAAATTTGTCTGATCACTTAAAATCATTACAGTAATTGAATAAGGAATGGACACGTAAACATATTCTGGACTTTTCTCCAATTCAGAGGGACCCTGGTTATTAAATCTAGCCGAGGAATATGTGATTCTCATGGGTTTCCTTTGGGCTTCCTCAGAGTTTCTGCCTTTCTCTTTTAGAGTTACTCATAAAATTGTGAAAAGATCCCCTGGGGCAGGTTTTCTGGGTCTCTTCCGGGCTACTTTGAGTACAGTTGTTCCTACTAGGACACATCAGAAACAGCAGACATGCTGTCACTGAGCCCTGGGACACCACGGGGGATACATCTGATGATTTATCCCAGGGCTTAATTGTAGCCTAACTACACCGGTAGAACCATGCATGCTCCTGCCCAAAGAAAAGTCTAAGCTATTTAAACTTTAAACCAACCCCAGACTCTGGTCTGACCCTCTGTGAGCTGGGCATGCTCTGGGAAGGAATGAATAATTCCTCACAGACTGTTAGCAACTCCATCACGAGAGAACTGACACATGGGGTCTGTGGCAAGGATTGGTAAATTTCAACCAGATGGCTAAATGTTCAAAAAGAGGTGCTATCCTGTTGGAACAACTGCTTCTTCCAGGCTTCATAGCTTACAACTACCTTTAAAAGAGTGCATAGATAGTAGCTCTGTCTCAATTTGAAACTTTTTTTTTAATGGTTACTCATGTTGCATCCAGTTTTCAAGATGGCCATAATGATTAATACTTTCTGATATTCATGCCCTTGAGGCATCCCCTCTCGCATTGAATCAGGACTGGCCCTGTGTTATGGGTTGAATTGTGTCTCAAAAAGATAAGTTCTTTGCAGATGGCATTAGTTAAACTGAGTTCATACTGGAGTAGGGTGGCCCTTAATCCAATATGACTGGTGTCCTTAAAGGAGAGAAGAGACACAGACAGACAAGAGAGAAGATGGCCATATGACAACAGAGACAGAGGTTGGAGTGCTGCAGCTGCAAGCCAAGTGTTTTAGTTTCCTTGGCTGCTCAAGGAATGGGAATGAAATGGTTTGTCTTAAACAATGGGAATTTATTCATTCATGGTTTGGGGCTGGTAAAATATCCAAATCAAATCAAGGGACTGCAATGACATGAAAGTGCCTTCCCTTCCAACAGTGAAAACTACCCAGCCAGGGAATTCCTGACCATCAGAAAATGTGAGAGAAAATAAGTAAATACTACTTTGGGTCACTACATTTTGGAGTGATTTGTTACACAGCATTGGGTAATTGGAACAACATTGTTGAGTCAGCACTAAACACCAGCCTCATTTATTCCACCAACTTTTATTGAGCATCAGTTGTATACCAGGCCCTTTGCTAGACTGGGATATAAAGATATATAAGACAAAGTTGTTGCTCTCAATCCCTTAGAAACACAGATGACTAAATATAAATGACAATTCAATATTCTATGAATAAAATGCTATGAAAGCGCAAAAGAAGGGATGGTTTCCTCTCCTTTGTTAATTAGAGGAGTTATTCATTCTCAATAAAAATTTACTTAGAGCTTTGTATAAACCAGTCACTGTGACAGATGCTGGTGAAAATATAGTGAACAAGATACAGATCCTGCTCTCAAAGTCAATGTCAAAAGCTGAGAAGCCACATTGGAAGAAAGCTAAAAGAGGCCATCAAATTAGGCTAATTGTGATGTTAATGAGAGCAGTTTCTGTAGAATGGTGAAAATAGATACTAAATTAGAATAGAATGAGAAAGTAGAGGCTGCTGATATAGAATATGTATCTATATATACAAGAATGTTAGTGGTAGAGAGAAGGAGAGAGAAAGACCAAAGCTTGGGGCCCTTTTCCAGTCTCCTTGGTTCCATCAGCTCTCCTAATCTCATCACTATACTCCTTACTTCCTCTTCGTCACTGGAGCAGGAGAGCCAGATGATACAGCCACAGTAAAGCTGACCTGGAACAGGCTCAGAGCACTTGCACAACCCTGAATGTGAGGGACTTCTTGCATTCTGTACTTGAGGTGCCTTGCTTGCCTCACCCTTATCCTAGCCTTGCACTGGGGAGATTGCTTCTTGACATTAAAAAGAGTCTTAGAGAAGGTTGGAACACCACTACAATGTTTGGTAGCTACTTAAAGACAGTGACATGAATGTAGAAAAGTAATGTCCAACAACGACTGATGTAGGTAGAGTTTTCCAAGGATTGGCATGTGGTGAGAAGAGGGATGTCATGCCTACGAGAACATTCCAGGTGATATTAGCCTTGGTGAATTCAACAAGGTAGAACTCACACTAATAGAGATCTCGAGAGATTAGTCCATAAAACTAGAATGCCAAGTCTTAATTCACAATAGGAGCTGTAACTGACAAGTCTACTGCACACCAATGACTGCTCACCTGGCTTGGTGAGCATGAAATCAGAACAGAAGCTCTGCTATAGGATTTAAACATTTAAAGATATTATGTCCCCAAAGCCTGCAGCCTCCTCTCATCTCTGATGAGGAGCGTAACATTGCACCCTCTGCCCAGGGAAATATTCTGTTGGGCTCACCTTGCCCCTTAGGCTCAGCCTTTCCTGAAGACCCTTCATACTACTTATGAGTGGAACATTCAATAGGATATTCCAAATACCTAACAAGCCACACATCATGGTGTCCAGTCAAACAGGAAGTCAGCAGGAGGACCAGAATGCTGGAGCCTCCCTGCTTTGCCAGCAGCAGGATTTGAGGAGTTCCAGGATAGATAGCTGGGAAAGGGGAGGAGCACTGAGGGCTCAAGATCATGTCTATACACCAATTGACTGTAAATATTTCAATTTTTGACAGTCAGCAGGCTGATTCTCAATCTTCATGTAGATGAATAGTGTGATCAGGGCACAGACTACCTTGTAAGCCTTGGAGCCAATTTTTCTCTTTGTGGTAATTGCTTATTTCAATCCAAGTCCATTTAGATTAGATTCAGAGGAAAACCCTATTTCCCAGTTCTTGAAGACACCTCTTTGTTACTCCTGGTATTATCTCTAATAAAGATTAGCAAATCTCAATGGAGTTCATATTTTTCCTCCTTGGAGTCTTGTATAATACCTGTTACAGCATAGGCACTTCTTAAAAGCTTTCTAGTGAATAACTAGGTGAATGAACAAATAAGCCTAACCTAGGAGTATGTTTTCTTAAACTAGCACCCATTACTTCTACCAAAAGTTTGTTAGTAAAAGAAGGTTAACACAAAGATAATTCACCAATTTGTTCATTGTTGGTAGCTCTTAGCAGTTCATAGACTTCAACTAAGACACTATCACTCACTGCTTTTCATGACATGTTATGATTAGCTATCTTTACAGTTAAGAAAATACAGAAAGGGTAGTTTTTGTTTTGAGTTTCAAAGGTACAGCAAAGTTTAGCACTTCCTTAAGGGTCAATGAAACAAAATTCTGTTTTGCTCTTGCTATAGGTATGATCATGGGCAGATCACGGACCTAACTGAGTCTGATTCTACTACATGAGCAACAAATGCCAAATATAAGAAAATCATTGTATTTTAAAAATTTTAACATAATTAAGTCAGCCTGCCATTTTTCTGCCTACACGTAATTGCATGAATCATTGGTCACGACCAGCCTTTCTATCCATATAATACTCTGTCTAATAATCCATTTGTCTGGAAATCTTTCTCTTCCATTTCTTCTTCTATGTTTTACGAAATAGAAGAAACAAAAAACTCAGCATAATAGATTTCTGGCTTGGGCTAGAGAGTTGTGAACATCTATATGGAATAATTCCCAAGAAAGTATTTTCAAGGTTTTACTTTAATAAGTATAAACACTGTTTCTAGTTATTCATAGCAAAGACCAGTCTGCAATGTGTCTAATGCCAAATACAGAGGGAGTTTCTTAATGAATATTAGTTGATGATGATTTAGATAATGACATGAAATATTTTAAGGCAAGAAAACACAACATTGGATAAATTCAGTAGGGGAAATTGACCCAAAACTTTTAATACCACTTATTAAGACATTTGCATCCCAGAGTATTTTAGGAGTCCTTTAGAAAAATATAAATGTTTCTTATCATACTTTTCTAACAGTTATGCTTTTTTTTTACAACTCCAGAGGATGAAGATAAGGCTGAAGATTGAGAAGGGAAATAGAATCTCTCCATGCTGCCCAAGATTCTGCAATCTCCTTCCAGCCAGGTCCTAAGGGATCTTGCTTTAAAACCTACTACTCCCTTTCCAACATTGTTAATCTCTCCTTCTCTACTGGCTCCACCCTTAATCACACACACCCAGAGATCAGCTCTAGCTTTAAAAAAATTACTTAACCAGATGCTGAAATAGGTACTGTTCTATTTTTTACTTCCTTTTCCCTACCAAACTTCTACAAATGATCCCTTTGCCTTTTCTCAATTATTCATTCTTTCCAAAACTGTCTATATTCTACTTTCCCACCACTGTACTGAAACTGCTTAGTTATTGAATAAGACTTATAATTTCTGTGACCTATCATTCTATTGGCTATATTTACCATTTGGGTTACTTGATACATCTTTAAACCCTTTGATCCACCACTATCAGGATCCCACAGTATCCCAGTTCTCCTTGTATCACCTCTGAATCTTTCCCTAGTTCTCTTCTTATTTCCTTGACAACTTGCTCTTCTCTTTCTTTTGAGGAAATTATCAGTTATCACAATACCAAATCTAAACATTTAACCTCTCTGATGATGACCACTATTCTATACCTACAACCTTGCCTTCCCATAGGGGTTCAACTGTGAGCAAAAAACATTTGGAAACAGATCTTATTTTGTTTTATCACAGGTGGAAGTCTCTTGACTGCCTTTTTTTGAGTAATCTAAAAGCAAAGGCTTATTAAGTGAAAATCAGGGAAATGCATGATGTGTGTTTGCAGGGATTGATAGAAATGCTGCACTGCAATTTTGTGTTGAATTGAAATTCATTATTTGAAATGTGTGTTTACTGAAATGCGTGAATAGGCATTGCTAATGAGGGACAATACATTGAATATATCCTATACAGTAATTGAACATATACGATTTATTATGTTTCCCAACTTTACGCCACCCTATATATACTTTTGTATCTTTGACTGAATACTACATAATTCCTCTGAGATTCTTCCTGCCATCTAATAGTCTCAAGGCTATTTATTTGAAGAACATTCATTGGGTATCAGGTGCTTTGCAAGGGCTGGGATACAAAGATGAATGACCAATATAAACCTTGTTTTCAAGATATCCTAGTCTAAACTCATGACCTCTTCTTCTTTTTCAAAATCAGGGGCTTTCTCAACTTCTCTACTTCTTTCATACAACCATTCCTTTAATCACTCAAGTTAAAAGTCTTGCATCACCCTAGATGAATTCTTGTTTATTTCTCACATTGGTAAATCTTCAATATTCAGTTAATTGTTTTCCCTTTAAAATGGTTGTCCTATCCATCTGTTTCTTTATAGTTCCATGACATATTGTCACAATGCTAGTTTAAGCCCTTAAAACTGCAAATGTGGATTACTTTGATAGTCTCCCAGCTGTTCTTTATGATTCTGCCCACTCTCCTTCTTCCAATCCTTGTAGTATACAGACCAATCAACCATAAAACTCAATTTAAAATATCACCTCATTCCCTGCTCAACACCTTTGTGTTCCTCATCTTGTTAATAGCCTCTTAAAACCTCTGGCTTTGCTTGTCTGTCTCTATCTCTCACTCAAGCTTATGAATGCCTGCTCTCATTAGGTCCATCTTGTCATGGACACTTTAGGTTAGGCAAAGAGTTCTTAGACATGAAACCAAAAGCACGATCCATAAGCATTTAAAAATTATAAATTTTTTTTTTTTTTTATCAAAATTTAAAGCATTTGATTGGCAAAAGACACTGTTAAGGGAATGAAAAGACAAGCTACAGATGGAGAGAAAATAGCAAATCACATATCCAAAAAAGGACTTATATCCAGAATATATAAAGAACTCTCAAAACTCAATAAAAAGAAAACAACACAACTTAAAAAAAATAGGCAAGAAATTTCAATAGACACTTCACCAGAGAAAATATGTAGATGACCAGATGGCAGTTAAGCACATGAAAAGATAATCTATATCATTAGCCATTATAAAAGCATAGATTAAAATTACAATGAGGTATCACTACATATCTATGAGAATGGATTATAAAAACAACCTGACAATGCCAAATGTCTGCAAGGATGCAGAATGACTGAAACTGTCACATATTGCTGGTGGGAATCCAAAATGGTTCATGATCTGAGACAGTTTGGCAGTTTTTTATAAAATTAAACATATACTTCCCATATGACTTAGCATTCCCATTTAACCTAGAGAAATAAATACTTGAGTTCACAGAAAAAACCTGTACAGGAATGATTATAGCAGCTTCATTCATAATCACCAAATTAGAAACATTCTAGATGTTTGTCAATAGGTGAATGGATAAACAAGATGTGGTACTTCGTGCAATAGAATGCTACGAGGAATAAAAAGGAAAAGAGTACTCTTACATAAATAACATGGATGGATCTCAAAGGCATTATGCACAGTGAAAGAAGCCAGTTTTAAAATATTACATACCGTATGACTCCATTTAAATGACCCTCTGGAAAAGACAAAACTTGTTATTTAGGTTGCTTAGAATGGTTTGCTATTAAAAACAACTAAAGAAAATAATGCTAATGAATGTATTTAATAAAAATTATACTTATAGCAGTTAAAAGGGCTGTAGTCCTCTGTTTAAAGGAGATATTCTTTGTAAATATATTGAGTGCCTTTGATATTAACATGGGACATAAAGCTCAGTTTTGTTCAATAAACAATTTTCAGTATCTATGAAAAAACAGCAAATGATTTATTAAATTTATGTTATAGATAATTATAAGACATAAACAATAAGTGTACAGTACCAGGTAATAAAGAAGATAGTAATTACCACAGTGGCTATAATAGCCAGGAATTAATAGATCAATCATAAGTATAATGATCATCATATTAGTAAATTTTAAATGCTATTTTAATAGTCCAATCAGGATAGATATGTAGAGAGAATCTGTACATATCTGAAGATATGCCATTTTGGAGAAATGCCACATGATAGGGCTAGCAGAGGGATATCTATGGACCCACTTATCCAAACCTTCCCAATACAGAGATTTAGCTGAAAATATCAAGACATCAACTTACAAGATACCCTTGAGCCCCAAACTGATAAGATATTGGAATTTTTCATAAAAACTCAATAGGCACTTTATATCCCTAATAGTCTTTAGTCTCTGAAGAAAACCAATATGTATTTAATTGAATTAATATCCTGCAACAGAAATAAAACTAAGTAAAAATATATCCAATTTGTAAAGAAAATAGAAGATCTGATATGCAAGGAGATAGACTGTTAATATGGTGAATGTCAGATACCATATTGACATTCTGTATGCCAAAGAAATGTCCACAATATTCCTGAATTGTATGTAAAAGAGATTTGGGAATGACACTTCTTCAGGATAGTGCACTGAAACTACAATCACACCTGCGCTATCTAAACTGGACATCTGATTCATACAGGCCAATTAGGAGTATACTCACCAGCCTGTGGCAGCTATGAACTGACTGTGTAGAGGTGTGTGTGGGTGGGTGGGTGAGTGAGTGTACAGTTGAATTTTTTTTTATTAGTATAAATGCTAAAAGTTAACAGTTTGTCTCAAAAGAGTAGAAAGTTTGAAAGAATGCTAATCTCACATGTTAGACCGACTGCAAGTTCATCACTTTTCTTAAACCCCTCAGAGAGCCGAAGCCACAGGGCAACCAACTAAGGTAAGACAGGCACCTTCAGGGAGAGACTAGACATGACCTCTTGCTTACCTGGGCCAGACACAGCCAGATACTGTTAGGAAGAATTCAGCCAGAATAGTTACCGAATTGGTGAAGGCTAAATGTGGGCTATTTGGAGAACACGGAGCCCTGGGATCTGCAGATATAGGGGAGTTTGCACCTTCCTGCAGGCTGTTCTCCATGGACCCCACCACTGCATACTGAGAAAACATCCTTGGTGGTACAGGCCAGGAAAAGGCAACAGCAGCCTCTGCCAAAGGGGAACAAGGCAACCTGTGAGGGGGAGGGTAGCAAATGCTGTCACTCTTAGGGCACTGGTGAAAATCCATTGCAGTTGAGGAAGAGAACAGAAAATAATCCCTCTACCCCTAGTTCCAGCTTTTCCAGGGCTGACATGGGACTTTCAGGGACAAAACTGATAAAGTGCCTGGAAAACCAGGATTTGGTCACTCCACCCTTAGGAGCCAGAATACCCATTAGGCCTACAAATACAGAGGGAGAAGGGACAGATGTATGGAAAAGACCACACCCCCAAGACACAGAGTCCCAATGCCTAAGACTGAGACTTCATAACAATGAGGTTGCTTCCAGGCAAGCAAGCACGAGTAACAAGTAACAGTGGACTATTGTTGTGAGAGGCCAAAGGTGTGGCGAAAGGCCCTCTCAGAGGTGCAACGCAAAGGGAAGGCCTAAAGCTGAAGGTAGAAGAGATGGTGAGGATAACTGCCAAACCAGCCCCCAGCTGAAACACAGGTTTCACTAGAGGAAATCGAAATCTGTGGTGCACTATTGCCAGAAAAAGGGAATCTCAAACTCAGCCCAACTCCTAATACCAACTTCCACACAAAAATTCTAACAGATGGACTGGTATACACATTCCCAGGCATAAAATCTATTTTCTTCATCTGTACTGACCTACACAAGATGTCTTTGTTTTGTTTTTCATTGAAAAATATGAGGTATAAAAAGGTGAGAAACAACAATACACCATCAAAAAATAAAATTATCTGCAGAACCAGATTCAAATATGACAGAGATGTTGGAACTATCTGACAGGGAATTTAAAATAACTATGAATAATTTCATAACATCTCTGGTGGAAAAAGGGGACAACATGCAAGATCAGATGAGTAATTTCCACAGAGGAATGGAAAACTATAACATCAAATTGAAAATGAAAACCACAGAAACAGAGATGACGAATGCCTCCAGTGTGATTCAGTGTGGCATCAGTAGACTTAACAAAGAACCAGTGAACTTCAATATTGGTCAATAGAAATTACCCAAATTGAAACACAAAGAGAAAAAAATCATTGGAAAAAAAAAGACTTCTTAGGTATTTACCTAAGAGAACTGAAAATTTATGTTCCCACAAAACTTGTACATGAATGTTTATCATAAGGTGGTTGACTACAAAGGGGCAGTCCAAGGAAAACTTGGTGGTGATAGAACTGTTCTGCATGATGATTGTGAAAGCAGACACATGACTATGTATTTGTCAAAACACAAAGAATTATACATCACAGAGAATGAATTTTACTCTATGTTAACTAAATAAAAATATACCAGGATGTGGGAAGAAGCCAAAACGAAACTCGAATGCTAACAGATGCCACAAATCTAACCTAGAAATAACATTACCACACTAACATGTGAAGAAAACAGTGTTTGACTGGATAATATTAAGGCTAAACACAAAAACACTATTGTATATAAATACTAGAGTATTGTATACATACACTATACTATATACAAGCAAATATACTCCAGTTAGTAAATTTTTTTCTTAAAGGGATATTAGTTAGCAATTCAAAAACTGCTTGATGTGTACACTAAGATTGAGCAAATAAGTAAATATATTGTAAACTATGAAAGCCAGGTTTCTGTTAGAGAAAGAATAAACCTTATGGCATTGGATTGGAATTGGAATAGTTTTTAATAAATATACAGATCAATAGAGATGAAGAAATAAATATAAATGTGCATTGGGGTTAGTGTGTGATATATACATATATTTGCCTATGTCCACTGAGAGTACCAACTAGCATACCTAGCACACAGATCTTGGTTTTTTAATACCATTCTCCAATAAAAGGAACGAGGACACAGTGGGAAACAGTTGATTTCAGGGCTGGGGAAAAATACTAACTGCGTCTGGGGACTCTTATGATACCAAAAAGTAAGAAATGTTCATAAAAAATAGGTCATGTTGAAAGGAGCAAAACAGAAAGAGCTTCCAGTGGCCAAAACTGGAACAAATTGAGTAATGAAATAAATAATATTGAAATATAACCCAGGGAGTTAAAAAAATAGCTGAGTCTAAACTGAAAATAAATAAATAATTGAATAAAAAATGAATGGGGGAGAGGGGATGGCTCTTTCTTACTGAAGAATTCCAATTAATGAATGTGCAGAGATTGAGGGAAATAGAAAATCACCATTAAAACACCACAGTGTGATTGTTGCAGGCAGGATTCACCATTGGATGCTGGAATTGGTAGGTGAAGGTTTGAGGAGAAGCAGAATGTTTGCATGGTCTCAGAGTGTGTACTACTTCCCTGTGGCTGCCATAGCTAATTACCACAAACTTGTAGTGTAAAGTAACAGTAATTTATTCTCTCACAGTTCTGGAGGCCAAAGTCCAAAATTGGGGTGTCAGAAGGGCGAACTCTCTCTGCTGCCTCTAGGGAAGACTCTTTCCTTGCCTCTTCCTAGCGTCTGGTGGTGGCTAGCAATCCATGGCATTCCATTGCTTATAAATGTATAACGCTAGTCTCTGTCTCCTCTTTCACATGGCCTTCTCCCCTGTGTGTCTGTCTCTGTGTCTCTTCTCTTTTTAGGACACCAGTCGTATTGGACTAAGGGCTCACCCTACTCAAGTATGACCTCATCTTGACTTCACCAATTAAATCTGTAACAACCTTACTTCCAAATAAGGTCAAATTCTGAGGTACTGGGTGTTAGAACGACAACATACCTTTTGGGGGACACAATTCAACTCGTAACACAGAGCATCTCCCTAAGTTATTTATTACTTACAGGGTGAGGAATGGTAACTTACAGTAGAGAGTTCTGCAGATACCACATTGGCGATGATCAAGGTTAATATCACCAGTAATAAGATATATCAGCATCATATATTCCTTGACAGGGCACCCTGAGAAGGGGCACTTCTGTGATATTCTTGCCAAAAGTGCATAACCTCAATCTAATTATGAGAAAACACCAGACAAACCCAAATTGAGGAACAGTCTACAAAATAATTGACCAGTCCTCTTCAAAAGTTCAAGGTCACAACAGACAAGAAATGACTGAAGACTCTGTTACAGACCAGAGGAGATGAAATAGAAACAACACTTCATTGCAATGTGGGATACTGGATTGAATCAGAATCCAGATTGGTCAGAAAACTGATACTAATGGAAACACTGAGGAAATTAAATAAAGCCTATAGTTTAGTTAATAATTTTGTACTGTTATTTTCTTGATTTTTATAAATTGTATTATAATTTGTAACAGTAACATTAGGGAAGCTGGTGAACAGAGTTTGAAAATTATTTCAAAATAATTCAGCAACAACTTAAAAAAATTCAAAGTTTTATCTTTTTCAATGTGAAACCAAAGGTGTGCTGAGAATTTTCTGACCTTGCCATTCCTAAGAGCCTAGTGATATAGTTAATCCTCATCTAGACTGCAGCTGTGGTGGAAGCCTTAATAGACCAAGAGGCTAGGAGTCATGACCCAAGGAGAATTTCTTTATGTGAAAAGAGAAACTAAGCCAAAGGACTTCCCCAAAAGGAAAACTGGCAAAGACTTTGAAAACATTCAGTGGATTTTTTAAGCTCACTATAGAGCCTAAAGCATGTGTCTCTAGAGACACTAGAGCCTTTTATTGTTTACTCAGTTTCATGTACCTCCTTCAAAGCCTGCTCAATACTGCCTCCTCCATGAAGGCTTTTAGTTTTCCTCTGAAGATTCCCATTTTGCTTTATAATTCTCTTATAATACATAGCAGATAAATCCTGTACTTTTTTACATATCTTAGAGGGCCTTCTAGAAAGAAAACTCTTAAAGGTCTTGTTTGGCTTTTAGCTTTTACAATACCCTCTGTTGTCTCTTAAATAGTATAGGTTATCAGTAAATTTACTGAATGGAATTTAATGATCAAGACATCAAGACAGATCTGAATGTCTAGGAATTTAGCTCACCCACGAGGTAACCAGTTATCTCTAAGCTAGACTTCTCCAGGCCATAGAACGACCAAAGAAACACTTCAGGGTTCAGTTCTGGGCCCTCGACTCTTTCCTTTGTCTCTATATTCAATATCATAGTCCCTATGGCTATAAAAACTAAAAACTGATGATCTCTACATATATAACCAGCCTTCACTTCTCAGAGAAACTTTGGCATATTCCTGATTCCCTCACCCTCTGCTCTTTTCTCTCATCATTCACCTCCAATCCCTCAGGCAGTCGTGTTCCAATTCTCTTCCAAATTCTCCCTCCATTAACTTATTCCTAATTCCTCTCCATCACTCTCATAGTCCAAGGCACCATCATCTCTCCCCCAAACTTCTAAAGGCTTCCGAGGTCATCATCCTGTTTTACACTCTTTACTTCATGTCACTCCATTCTTCACAAAGCAGCTAGAACGATCATTTTAAAAAGCTAAATCACATCATGTTTTTGTTTAAATTTATGTAAAACCCTTCAGTGACTTCCTTCTGGATTTAGAATAAAATGCAGCCACATTATTTTTGTCTTCTAAGCTCTGCATATAACTGTACTCCCAGTCATGTGACTCCTGCCAGTTCCTCAAATTCAGCAGACTCCTGTTTATGTAGGGCTTTCATAACCGCAGTTTACTTCTGCTAGGGCAGAGCTTCTCAAACGATCTCTGTGTCTACTGACTCCATCCGATCTTTAACATCTCAGCCTAAATGTCACTTCCTCAAAGAGCTTGCCCCTGACCATACTGTCTAGTTAGGTCCATCTCCCTTTTTGATATTTCTATTGCAGCACCTTATGTGTTTCATTCATTACATTTATTTAATAATCCAAACAATACGTTGTTTTTTATAGCATAACATACGTATAACCTAATATCTAATCATCTAAATAACACATTATGACCCTTTATGGCACTGGGGAGTCATCTGAGACTTTTAAATTAAGAAAGGATGTGAAAGTGTTTTTAAACTTCCAATATGTAAATGTAGGAAATTCTTGTTGAGGAATTACATTAGTTGAGGAAGAAAACACTGGGTATTTCATAGTATTTTTACACAATATCTGTTACACTTAGGGTATAGGCATAGTAAAGATAAATGGAATGTCCAAGTCATGATAAGTAAAAGGAATTGTCTTAATAAATTGACAGAACAATGACATGGCCAGTCCAACTGAAAAGTAGTTGCAAAGAAATGAATAATGAAGGACTAAATAATACAGTTGAAAGAATGAATTTAATATATTTTTTAACAGTCTAGAAGAAAGTGAAAATAATATTTTTAAAGTTTCTGGCTTTTTCTAATTTTGAAGGACACTGTGAAATAATAGCTTATGGATATAAAGAAGTTGTAAATGTGATTCAATATTGCATAATAAGAAGCAAATTACAGAACTATATTCTGAACTCATTTAATTTGTACGTATTCCATGAGCAGTGAAGAAACTGTAATGGCATAGAGATTTCTGAATGCTATTACATGGGAAATTAGTTATGAGTTTTCAAAATAAAATGGCAAAAAAACATGCTACAGTCAGCACTATTCTGAGCTACATGCAAATGAGGAATTCTAACCCAGGTGAGAAAATTCTAAATCTCTCAAACAACCGTTTAAATTGCCCCGTAATATCTCATTTACCTCTGATTAGCACTATATCAAAAAGATGGAGACAAATTGAATGGAGAACTAAGAAAAGCAGCTTAGTGTTGAGTAAAATGTTTTATGAAAAATATTATATGAACAAAATATGTGCAACTTTGAAAAGAAATGACTAAGGAATGGTGACAGTCTATAAATATTTGAAAGGTATAAACATCCAGTAGAGGGAGGAATTATTTAGCATGTTATAAAGAGCTATAATTACAGTTTATGGGATGAAATTAGACAAGCAAGATTTAAAGCATTCAAAATCACCTTCTGTGGGATACTGGAGGTAAGCATTTAAAAAGATAGGCAATGCATCATTTTGGACAACTTAATGCTTTGGTCTGTTTTTGATATTTCTATTATTTTAAAAATACAATCAATTTAATGAGAGACATAAATCTCTTCTTGAATATAAATACAATGAGCTCTTTTTTTTTTAGATTTATTTTTATTTATTTATTCCCCCCACCTTGTTGTTTATGCTCGCTGTCTGTTCTCTGTGTCTGCTCATCTTCTCTTTAGGAGGCACCGGAAACCAAACCTGGGGCCTCCCAGGTGGGAGAGAGGCGCTCAATCGCTTGAGCCACCTCCACTCCCTACTTTGTTGTGTCTCTCATTGTGTTTCCTCTTTGTGTCTCCTTGCTGCATCATTTTGTTGCGTCAGCTTGCCATGCCAGCTCTCTGTCTTGCTCATCTTCTCCAGGAGGCACTGGGAACCAAACCTGGGACTTCCCATGTGGTAGGCAGGAGCTCAATCACTTGAGCCACATCCACTTCCTTTTAATGAGCACTTGATTATTTTATTTGTTTTGCACACTTCCTTGTTCTAAAAGAACCTCAGGTGGTTCACTCAACTATCTGGCAATAGAAGAAAAAATCCATAAATGCTTCTCCCATCTAATGTTAATCTTTTCCACTAGATCTTCTCACTAGCAATGAACAAAGCTCACTAATTGGAATTTTGCCTAAACATTACTAAAGGATTGTAAATCATTGATCTAGACTAATTGGAGTTATGTACCTAATTGAGGTAAAGACAAATGCTGACAGTTTTACACTGAAAAGAATCAAGGTTCTATTTGCACTTGACACTAATTACGGCCTCTTTCTCAAATTGTTTCCTCCCTGGAAAATACCTAAATATCCAGCCCCTACCACTCTCCTGTGCCCATGTTCCATATATCACCCTGTCTGTCCTGCTCTTTCCTCAAACTCCAAATTAAATTCATTGAACAAACAAAATTAAATTGGCTGAGCACATTGTATATGCCAAGCCCGGTGCTGCCGAGCTTGAGATAAAATTGTGATTATGAAGGGATCTGTGATGGGGAGGAACCGCTAGATCTTGTCTTCCAACGTTAGGATTTCCGCAGTTATAAACACTATCTAAGGCTGGGCAACTGAGAAGTATATGATTTCCTGAGAATCTTGTGTACTTGATGTATTGAGAGAGTGCTCTCAGGATAAAGGAGTGAGGCAAGTGGGACAGGAACAGAGAAGGAGCTAAATGAGGCCGTGGTCCCACCTGGAGTCCAGCTCGAGCCTGATCACATGGGGAGCTCTCTGGGGCATGAATGGTACCACAGAGGTGATCTCACCTTGAGGCAGGAAGGATTACCTTTTATACTCACATATCAGTTAGCCATTGACTGTGGTCTGCCAGAGGGGACTGTGTGCGACCTCCCCATGTTTCCATTCCCATTCTTTCAATGGAGGGCAATTCCCTGGAAAGGGGTAACTGTGAGCCATTATCGCAGCAGCTGGAGAGTATATGCACTATGTGATAAAGGACATCTGACTGGCTATCAACCATGCCTTCTATAAACACCATCACCTATCTGGCCCCTCAGGGTCACAACTCCTATCTCTGTTATACTGGATTATTCACTAAATCTTAATATTTCTTCCTTTATTCTTTCTCTCTTATGCCCTTCCCTTCTCATCTACTCCCTACCACCACTTGGAGCAGCTCAAATCCCTTTTGACTCACCCTAATCTGCAATCATATTCTCCTAACAAGTCTCAAGATTTCTAGAGGCAAAAAAAAAGGTATTGTCTCACAGTTATGTAAAGCCATTGGGTGGGATCTGGGGTAGATTGGAAAGTGTGTGTCCAGTCTGAAAGGGGCACCCACCACTCAGCTCCACATGTGAGGCTTTGCAGCCAATGCTGCAGATCAACTGATATTTTAAGAGAAGCCATAAATCCAAAGTTACATGTGACGTCTTCTAAATTTTATATATGGTAACTGCTTCTAATTTTTTCAAGTGCTAGCTTGGTGAAGTAGAAACAAAAACACACCTGCAGGTCAAATGTACCCAGAGCAGCTATTTTTCAAAAGTGGTCAAAGGCCTACTAGAAGAACTGACATTTAAATAAAGAACTACAGTTCAGAGTGAAGGGAGATAAAAGTCTCAAGGGTGAGCTAGATAAAGTGGTGTGGGGTTCAGAAGAAAGGAAGTAGATCCTGAAGCCCTCATTGTTTTTCTAAATAAATGTTGGACTGAATGAATAAAGGAGCAAATGAAGGCATGTACAGATCCATATGCAGTCAGTAATGCAGAGGAAGAATGATGAGGAATGACAGTCCACAACCAAGCATTCATCCTAGTAGCCATCAAGCCCAGGATGGAGAAGGAACAAATCTGTACTTGACTGTGTTCAACCACCAGAGTTAAAGCTGCTACACACCCTCCTCTAGGGGTCCAGCCAGGGTCACTCAGACCCAATCCCACTTTCTTTTACCTCTCAGGTCACCTCTAGCACAAACTCATGGATCATTCAATGTTGTTCCTGTGCTTGCAGGCAACAGCAGTGAAATAATGGAAGAGGCTGGAATTAGACTCTAACAGTAAATAGATTTGATCAGGTCTGTGGGGTGCATGGCAGCAGTGGCCACTACTACACATCTCAACCTCTTTCAGAAGTTCTCCATATCCCACTACATACCCAGTTATAGGTAGTGCTCTCTACTCATGCCACCTAAAGCTGACTGCCAGATCTTCTTCAGGGACTGAGTCAGAAGCAGCTCTTGAAAGCCACAATTCACAGCTCATCCCCTGTCAGGGCTCTCACTCTTGCTGAGCAAGGCCACCATCTACAGTCCCAGTGATGCCTGGGGAAGGTACTTGAGATGCCAAATGGCTATTCCAGAAAAGCCTAGCAGAGCTGGAGCTAAGTATGCACAGACCCCACTTTGCTGCCTTCTCAGATCCCAAGCCCTTTTCAAGAATAATCCACATTCTTATACAACTTTCCCATCATGATGAAGTAGTTCTTTGGCAGTTTGTGATCATGGTTTGGGTAAGAGAGAATCCCTGAATCTTGGAATTCTCAATCGTCTCATTTTAGCAGGTGTTAGATCAATAAATCCTGAATGTAAACAATATTTGTGTCATGCTGGTTATTTAAACTATACCATACAATACTCTTGTCTCCTGTTTTGCATTTTAAAAACAACACAAAACATTTGTTTCAGTAAATAATTAATTGAAAGCCTTTTCATCATTTGCTATGCTCACTTTTGATGAATTAGCCTTCTGCTAATTGGCCTGTGTCTGCCTTCTCTTCTTAGATCCTAGCAAATATCTATTTGCCTTTTATACCCACCTGACAAAATCCTGATATGGTTGAATCTAGCTTTCTATCTGCCCTGGACTGCTGAGATCTGAAAAAAAAAACAACCACACAATAAACTGAATTCTCATTCTCTTTTAGCAAACATTGGCCTCTTCTTTCACAGAAGAATTAGAAACTGTCAGACAGGAACTTCCTCAAATTCCTGCCTGCAAGCCTACCTGTAATTACATCACTGTCCCCTCCTTCCTCCTGCCGCAGAGGAGAAAATGTCCCTCTTCCTATCATCATATCCTCCACCTGATCTCAGGATCCCTCATCCTCCTGGTCGTCAACCTCTCCCTCTCTATTGCAACCTTCCTGGCAGCATTTGAACACGTTCTTCACTTTTCATTCCACGGTTCCTTGATCCAGTGCCGCTATTTGGCTGCCACCCTTCATTTTCCACCCAGTCACCCCCAAACTTCGACACCATGTAAACCTGCTGTCAGGATTCTTCATCTTCCTTGACAACACATTGTTCTCTAGCTACAGTTCCCATCAGTCTTCTCCATGTCACCATATCCAAAGGACACCCCTGGTCATTATCCTGCTTGACCTCAGCGGCATTTGGTACTGTCAAGCACACCCTTTCCTTGTGGCTTCCTTTTTACAACACCTTTCTATTTTGCTCTCCCACCTCCCTATTTGTGCCTTTGTTGGATCCTTCCTGCCTCTTCTTCCTTTTAAGTTTTGATATGCCTTGGGATTCTACCCTAGATATCTCTCTTCACCTTCCATTATACTCTGCATCTTAAAGTAATGTCATCTATTCTTATGATGTTTTTTTTTTTTTTTT
>JAQZBX010007589.1:0-50141 GCA_029593785.1 Cabassous unicinctus
TTGCTGCTTGTGTTTTACTGTGTCCATTCGCTGTGTGTTTCTTCCGTGTCTGCTTATCACCCCCTTGCTGTGAGGTCTTGCTGCATCAGCCCACCACGCCGCGCGGGCCGGCCTGCCCTCACAAGGAGGCCCCGGGAAGCGAACCCGGGGCCTCCCATATGGTAAACGGGGGCTCTATCGATTGAGCCACACCCGCTTCCTCATGTACTTTTAAACTGCGGTGATTTCCATTTGAGAGACTTCAGGAAAACAAAGCTTCTTGTTGGCCAAAGTATCTTACTTACAAATAGGAAGTCATAGTGGCTGTAGTGGTGATTTTAATTGGCCACCATTAACAGGCCTGTTGTCATCTGCCAGTCAGCCTCCGTGTCCTTGAAGTGGTGGCCTTCCTCAGCCGTCCTCGGCACACGGCGCTGCTCTCCACTCTCGCTTCGGAGCCCTGGGCCCTGGGCTCCTCTCCTGTGCCAGGCCCCTCCCTCCCGGGCATTCGGGCCTCTGCAGGCCGCTTTCCGTGGCCACTTCCTCCTCTTGGCCCCATGGCCACGGACCCTCAGAGTCATGTCTCCAGCCTCCTTTGACAGCCTCCCTGCAGAGGTCTCAGAGGCCCTTTAAACTCATTATATCCAAAACCAAACCCGAGGATGCCGCCTGCACGCCCCTCCCAGTCTGCTCTCCCTCACCCCTGCTCTCGCTTCACTGTTCCTAGAGACCCAGGAGTCCTTGAGATGCCTGCCTTTTTCACTTCCCCTCCCTGTATCTAGTCCTTCTTCAGATTTCATCACCTCACTTTTCAAAAGCCTTACAAGCCCATGTTCTTCCACCCGCCCCCCGCCCCCACTGCCTTCCATGTCCCCTCGGTGCCAGCCCTGCCCCTTCCCCTCAGCTCCAGCCACCCCGGCCCTCCCCTGGGCTTTCTGATGGGGCCTTGGCCTGGGCTGCTCCTGGCTGCCTTTTCCATGCTCACCCATAAGCACCCCCCACCTGCTCAGCACGCGCCCATCCCTCCTAGCTCATTTCAAGCATCTCTTCCTTAAGATATGCCCCCCTCACCTCCCACATCAGATTAGGCCTCAGTCATACATCATCTATAGCAGTTTAGATTTTCCTCATAGCGTTTATTTCTGTTTTTAGCTATTTATAGTGTTACAGTCTGATGACTGCTTTTCTTAGTAAACTCGGTGAGCTCCGTTAGTGAGGGACATGTCTGCTTTGCACACCATTATAGATTCAGCACCCAGGAAGTGCCTACGGTAGTGAGTAGCTATTCAATGTTTGTCGAATAAACAAGGAACAAGTGAAGAGATCTTGCAGACAGACTCAGAGAACCTCAAGAGATTTTGGGTTGTTGGTCCAGCCTGATCTTGGGTTTTCTCCAGTGCCGTAACTAAGGAACCCACTTTTGCTGGTGCCAGTAGCAGTCAGGTGACCCTCAAGTGACCTTTCTGTGTTCTGGAACAGAGGGTGACTCCAGTGGGCACTAGTCCATATTCTCTGGCAGATTTTAATTTTACCTTAATCACGTTAGAAAGTAACTCTATGATGTCATGTTCCAAGCCTTGTTTTCACTAACATGGATGCTGATTAAGTGCTCAGTTAGGAAGCTTGCTGTTAAGAGGAAGATTGTAACACTGTTCGGTGAGATTTAGTTATGAAACTTTATAACCAATGGTGGTTTTAATTGTTTAATTTATTAAGAATCTCATATTTTATCTATCCTATTCTTCACAATTAGGACAGACTCTCTATTTTGTCCAGCCTTATCTCCAGCCCCCCTTTCCCTCATGCACATCATATAGCTGTGCTGGCCTTCTAGCTTGTTGCCTACCACAGGGCCTTTGCATAGCTGTCTGTCTGCCCAGAACACTTCCCCCAGATCTTTGCATGACTCCTGGTCTTTGAAGTTTCAGCTCCTGCATCACCATCTCAGAGGAGCCTTTCTGACCACCTGACCTAAAGATTATATCTCATTATTTACCTCCTCACTCCCACCACCACCAAGGTGAGCTCCATGAGGGCAGGACCTAGCTTGTCTAGTTCCTCTATCCACAGCTCTGAGAATAGTGCCTGTCTCATAGTAGGTGCTAAGTAGATGTGTAGTAAAAAGGAATGAAAAGTGACTGAAGGATTTTGTCTTTATTAGGATCTGTAATGCAATAACTAAAAGTCATCCACAGAGAAGTGATGTTTACAAATCGGATTTGGATAAGACCTTGCCTAATATCCAAGAAATACAGGTGGCGTTTGTAAAACTTAAGGAGCTGTGTGTTAATGGTAATCTCATTTATATATACATATATTCATAATGAATGGGAGACACAGAATTGTGTGAAATAGATACATTTAGTGAGAGGCTCATTGAGATATTTGTACAAAGCGTATTTTATGAGGATGTAAGAATAAACTGCATTTCGTTTGCAGGGGAAAAGGGAACCTATTAAACCACCCTCAGATCATGAAAGATACAGAGGGTTTTATGAAACCGTTTGCTAAGTAGAGCCACACATTACCTGATAGACAGCTGTTAGGAATTTAATGCCTAGTTAGGTTCTGTGCGTCGTGAGGGGACCTGGATCTCAGAGCCCTGTTGGCCCTTGCACGGCCGAGAGCTCACCTGTGTCTCTGAGCAGACTTGCCGGCTGCCTTGGTGCGCCCTGGAGAGAGAGGGACACAGAAGCAGGCTTAGTGTCACGTGTATCCTACTTGAAATCAGAAGCAGTCACTGCATCAGGTCTCGAATGAAGGGCAGCTTGCCTGGGAAGGGGTGGGGAGGAGGTGGGTTTGAAAAATACAGTGACATTGCAGATGTCACAACTGCAGGAAGTCTGATGTGACTGAGTGGAGTGAGATGGGAGGCCACACAGATGGCCAGGCGTGGCTGTGCAGTGCAGGTGGTCCTCGCCGTGCCAAGAAGGAGCCTTTCGTTGTGTAGTGATCGGCCACCAGGACCCTGAACCTCCTCAGGAAGAGGCTGCCCCGGAAGAGAAGCCGGAGGGCAAGGCTTCTGCAGTGAGGAAGCCTGAAGAATGGCAGTGGGGCCGGTGGCAGCTGTTCACACCACAGGGAGGGCCAGAACCTTGACAGGCTGCCAGGGGTGACCAGGAAGGCTTGACCCACCCTCCGTGAGGGGTAGCACTAGTAGGACTGTCGGAGATTGCCCTGAAAGAGCCAGAAGAGAAGCAGATGGGAGTCCAGGAGATCACTTGGTTTTGCTCTCTCTCAGAATTGTCACATGTCCTCTGTTTACTCTGTAATGTTAAAGTGAAAGTACACGACTTTCCATAAAGCCAACTTTCAAATATGAAAATCTGAGATGTTTCATCTCTTAGTTAAAACTGTGTGTGTATAATTGCCATGTTTATTACAGAGCCTTTTGAAGAAACTGAAGAGAAATGGTTATCTTCATTGGAAAGTACTCGGTGGTTAGAATACGTAAGGTTTGTACAACCCCTTTCCTTTTATTCCTTTAGCTTCTTTATTTGAAATAATTATACACACACACAAGAAGTTGCAAAAACAGTTTGAAGAGGTCCCATACGCCTTCACCTAGCCTCTCCCAGTGGTGTACCATTTTGTGTAATTATGTGCAAGAAAATGATTTCAAAACCAGGAAATGGGTTTTGGTAAATCTATAGACTTTCTGCAGTTTGTACATGCTCACATGTGTGTGGTTTGTGCAGTTTTATCACAGGCAGCTTTGTGTGACCACCACAGTCAAGTAGAAAACTGCTCCAGCACCCAGAATCTCTTGCTGCCCTTTAGAGCTGCAGCACCAGTTTCTCCATTTCCTTAATTTTGCCATTTCAAGTGTGTCATATAAATCAGCACTTCCATTATTATAAAGTGTTAAGACAGAAGAATCGCAAAAGGTATTCTGTTGAAGAATGATGTAAATACTGAATAAATTCTTAAGGATTATTTGAATATACAAATAGTATAGTGAAAGTTTTTATTTGCTTGACTTCAAGTACTTTTAAGAATACTTTTAGTGGAAATTGGGATTTTTACAGTAATTTCCCTGTTCTCTTTTCAGGGCATTCCTTAAACATTCAGTAGAACTTGTGTACGTGCTGGAGAGCAAACATCTCTCTGTAATCCTGCAAGGTAATTAAAGTAATTATTGAAAACAATAATTAACTGTCAGCTCAGCCAACCAAGTGTCCATGTTCAAGTTAATTACATTAATCTTATCTTTCTCTTATTACAATACCATCAAATAACACTACAAATTTTGCACATCATTAGAGTAAATAGTGGTGCAAAGGTTGCACATAGAAGAATAGAAAGGAATCCCTTTTTCTGCTTTTTATGAACGCTCTCCCTGTTTCATAGGAAGAGTGGACCACATCCTGTGAGAGTTACACTGAGTACTGATTTGGGCAGAGCACCCTTTCTGTCTGATCTAGCTATCTTGCTGCTTCTGGCTCCTGCTAGATTGTGACTCTCAGGAAACAGTTTGAGATCAAGAAATTAATTGAACCAAATAGCCAATAATGTGAATTTTATCTAATATTTCGTAGGCAAATATCTTCGCCTTGTCAGTTAAGTTTGACAGGTGGTAAAAATACTTCTACAGGTGTTATTAACATAGTGTATTCATATACTTTGCAATGTGAATACATTATAAAATCAGGCAGTTCGTAGTCTACTAAACTTTATTTGTAAACTTAGAAATATTAGCTATAAATATTTAATATACAATTATCTTTTTTTTTTTTTTTAAGATTTATTTTTATTTATTTATTTATATCTCCCCCTTGCTGCTTGTGCTCGCTGTGTCCACTTGCTTTCTGTTTTTCCGTGTCTGCTTGTCTCCCTTTGTTGCGTCATCTTGCTGCTCCGGCTCACTGCACCACGCGGGCTGGCTCGCCTTCACCAGGAGGCCCTGCGAATCGAACCCAGGGCCTCCCATGTGGTAAACAGGAGCCCAACCAGTTGAGCCACAGCCGCTTCCTGACAATTAGCTTTTGATGGCTGGAAAATGCTTAAATTGTAGTTGCCTTTTCATTTTCTTAATATGTCTTTTGAAGTTTAAATTCTTTAATTTTCTTGACGTCCAACTTAACCATTTTTCTCCTATGGATCATGCTATTGGTGTCATATCTAAAAATCTTCTGCCTAACTCAAGGTCAGAAAGACTTTCTCCTAAAGTTTTATAGTTTTACTCTTACATTTAAGTCTGTGGTCTGTTTTGAATGAATTTTTTTGTATGTTTTGAGGTAAAATTCTAAATTCATTTTTTTGCATATGGATATTGAATTTTCCCAGCACCATTTGTTGACAAAACTATCCTTTCTCTATTAATTGCCTTGGCACACTTTGTCAAAAGTCAGATGACCATCAATGTGAGGGTTTGTGGACTTGGGGTTTTATTTCAGGGGTCTCTGTGTCTGGTCTTGTGCCAGTACCACACTATTTTGATGACTCACAGTGTGTTGAACTTTGTTCATTCCCAATAATCTTGGCTACTCTGGCTCCTTGGGAGTGTTTCTGTGTAACTTTTAGGATCTGCAGAAAAGCTGGCTGGGATTTCAATAAGGACGTGTTGAACCAAGAGATGAGCTGGGGAGAATGCCATCTTTAGGTTGGATTTGCCAGTCCATGAACAGACGCTCTTGTTTATTTAGAACTTTAACTTAACCTATAGTGCTTTATAGTTTTTAGTACACAAGTCTTACCTTTATTTTTTTTTTAAAACAATTTATTGAAGTATATCATTCATACATGAACATACATAAACTATAAGTGTTCAGCAAACACTGTGAACTTACAAAACAAACATGCATAACATCATACAGGCTCCCACACATCACCCCCCACAAACACCCTGCACTGTTGTGAAACATCTGTTAACAAATCATGAAAGAGCATCTTCAAAGTATCACTACTAACTATAGTCTGAATCTTCCTCCCTTATACATTTTTTTAAGGATTTATTTATTTACTTTTATCCATTTTTACACCCCCCTCCTTTCCCGTTTTTGCTGTTTTGTGTCCATTCGCTAGGCAACTCTCTGTGTCCATTTCCTGCCCTCTCTTCTCATCCTTCTCCTCCTGTCTTCACTGGGATTCGATCCTCAGAATCTCCAATATGGGAGAGAGGCTTCCTGCCATCTGCGCCACCTTAGTTCCTGGTTTTTTGGTGCGTCTCGTCTTGGCTCTCCCTTGTGTCACTCTCCTTTTACGTCGTCATCTTGCTGCGTGGCTCACGGGTCTTGGCAGCCCACGCGCCTTCTATATTTTTTTTTTATTTTAATTTTTACCAGGAGGTCCCAGGGATCAAACCCAGGTCCTCCCATGTGGGAGACAGATGTCCAACCACCTGAGCCACATCCGTCGCCGTTATATCTCTTAAGGTTGACTGACCAAAGATACCCAAAATTACAGTCTTTTCCCTTATAGGATGGTCATATAATAAATCAGGCTTAGTTTATCACCAGCATTCTAAAAACCAGACCTAGGGAGAAAAACTAGGTCTGGGGACACATGCATGGTTTCTAATATAGCGAATGTTAGCCTACCCTGAATATTACAAAATCAGGTCAGTGAGAATATTCGCATCAAGTCTTGCCTTTATTTTGGTAAGTCTACTCTTAAGTATTTTAGTTTTTGATACTATTGTGAATGCAGTTGTGTTCATTTCAGTTTGCTTATTTTGCATTCAAATTGTTTGACTTTTGTACATATATCTTATATTCCTGCAACCTTGCTGAACTGATTAGTTCTAGTAGTTATTTTGTGGATTTCTTCATTTTTTGTATACAGGAGATCACGTCTGCAAATACAATTTTATTTCTTCCTTTGCAATTTTATTTCTTCCTTTTATTTACTTTTTTGCCTAATTGCTCTGTCTAGAACCTCCAGGATAATGTGGAATAGAAATGTTGAGAGCGGACAGCCTTGTTCCTGACTTTGAGGGAAAGCATTTAGTCTTTCCGAAATAACGAAGATATTAGCTGTTCCCTTCTATTCCTGGTTTACTGAGAGTTTTTTTTTTAAATCAGGAACGAATGTTGAATTTTTGTCAGATGCTTTCTCTACATGTAATGAGATGATCTTGTCTTTTATTAATATGGCATTACTTTGTTCAATGTTAAAGTTGCATTCCTGGAATAATTTGGTTTGCTAATATTTTGTTGATTTTTATATCTATAATCAAAACAGATATTGGTCAGTAATTTTCTTCTCATATCCTTCTGGCTTTGACATCAGGGTCATACTGGCCTCATTAACAAGGAAAGTAGCTATAAAAGATGGGAGGAAAATGCTTGCTTTTAGGATAATAGTGGGCAGTTCTATACCCTTCAGTGACCTCTGAGGCAGCAGCATGTGGCGTCATCAGTGGAAAGGTTACAGCATAAGTAATACCCTTGGTAAAGAGCAGCAGCAGGAGTTCTAGAAAGAGTTCTGTCACCATTGGAATGAGGAAAGTGTGAAAGATAAGCTTCTGTTATCTGCAAAATACTCATTTATAAATGACGACCTTCCATTTAAATGAGATTGTTCAGTTGATCTGAAATATAGGTATTTATGCTATTTTAGAGTTGCTGGAATACAGTGAAATTTCCTTACACAGGTTATTGTAAAGGCAGCCTAGGCACAGAATAATGAATTATCTGCTTTACCTTTCCTTTCTTTTCCTTTCCTTTCTCTCTCAGCATTTTTCTATATAGTAATCGTTTTCTTTCCATTTTATTGACAGAGGAAGAGGGAAGAGATTTGAGTTGTTTCATAGCTTCTCTTATTCAAGTGATGCTGGATCCCTATTTTAGGACAATTACTGGATTTCAGAGTCTGATACAGAAGGAGTGGGTCATGGCTGGCTATCAGTTCCTGGACAGATGCAACCATTTAAAGAGATCAGAAAAAGAGGTATAATGAAATCTTTGTCTTATTGCCAGTCTTTAAGTGTGCACAAGGTGGAATGTGTGTCGTGAGATGAGCCTTCTGTAAAGAAGTGATGGGCCTTTTTACGTGCTGCCTTTAATACAGCAGCATTTAAGGACATCAGTTTGGACTCTAATCCATCAGCTAGTCTCCAAATTGATGTACTTATGAAGACTATCATAGCTATATAGGTGAAATCCAAAAAAGGTGTCTAATAAATTTTGGGGGGTTCAGAAAAATAGCTGAATAATTATGTTAACTCCTTGGCAAAGCAAATAACGAGCACACCTGTTATTTGAAAAACCAGTTTGGGAACATCGTTTTCTCACAATGTTTTTTTTTTAACTGGTTAAGGAGGAGACATTTGAGAGCGCTACGTAACAGCTGTGCTATCAGTGGTTGCCTTCGATTTGTAAACTGAAAGGCCCCACGACTGTCTCCTCGGCCTGGTCATTTTGACAGTTTTATTTATTTATTTACTTTTACAGCACAACTTGACTTCTGGTATTTCATACTGAATAACAAACTGCATTATCTGAGAAGATTACAACAGAGAACATGTCACTTAGAATGACAGGACTTCCTAATACACGATGAGGGGGTACCCTGGGGACAAGATGTCCGTTGCCAGCTGCTGGACTTGAGGATACATGTGACCTAGAGGCTGATGCCAAACTGTTTTCTGAAGCTTGGAAGTTTTCTGGATGCTGAGCCCACAGGGTCATCTAAAAGCTAATTACAGAAGTTTAAAAAAAAATTGTTTTTTAATGTTCTACACAGTTGTTTCCAGGACAGGCCTTAAGCACACGTTTCACCCTTCCCTGTTGATATAACGGCAGCCTGCTCACCTGTTTACCTGCCATTTCAGCTTTGTCTACTTAGAACTCTGTGTCCTTCAGCTTTATATGCTTAGGCCAGTAAGGGCCGTGATGTCTCCTGTGGCCAGACATACTTCTTAGGTTTGGCATAAGGATGTCTAACATATCCTCACTAATTTAAGACCTAAGGTTTTCAGACTTAGATGTTTTCTTATTCTCTTCATCTCTTCCTTAATATCAGCGATGAATTTGGGAATAAATGTGAACAATTTAGGGACAATATCAAATAATCAAATTTTTTGTTTTTACTTGCCAGTCTCCCTTATTTTTGCTATTCTTGGATGCCACGTGGCAGCTGTTAGAACAGTATCCAGCGGCGTTCGAGTTCTCTGAAACGTACCTGGCAGTCCTGTACGACAGTACCCACGTCTCCCTCTTTGGCACGTTCCTGTTCAACTGTCCTCACCAGCGGGTGAAGCAAAGCACAGTAAGCAATTTCGTGGCCGGTGACTTTTTTTTTAAGCAACTTTATCAATATGTAATTGAAGTAGAACAAACTGTATATTTAAAATATACAGTTTTAAACTAGCGTAGCTACCATTTTAAGCAAAAATCAAGACCTTTCATAACGAGCATTTTGTGTGTTCTCTTCCGGATCGGTTGTTCATAATAAACCCATTTAAAGATAGTTATTCTAACCACCTTAAATGCTGTGCTCTTGTTTATATGCTGTCACAATTGGACTACAGGGATGGATAATGAGAAAGCCCTATGTGAAGACACTGATCACCTAGGTCAGTAAAATAAAAGTTACACAGAGCAAGATGGTTTTTCCTGAAGAGCCCTGTGGAGAAGGGGCAGCTTCTGCAGGCCGTGTGCTCGGTGACAGGCACTTGTGGGTAGGATCGTTGCCCTAGAGGAAGCGTCATTTAGGACTAAGGAGGGTTGCGAAAAAGCTGAAACCAGCTGCTGACCGCAGCAGCCTGAGCCAGCAAAGGCCGTAACTGGTAAAATGTGAAATGAACAGCAAGAGAAATGGGAAGGGCAGTTGCTGTGCCTCCGAAAAACTCTAAGAAGAGCACCTCCACGGCAGCGCAGGTCCGCAGCCTGGCCGCCCAGCCTCCTCGGGGCTGCCTGGGAGAGCCCTGGGCCTCAGGTCCCCTGCAGCTTCCACCATCAGCCCCAGTCCCTCCTCTGTAAAACGGACCCATCAGTTACCAGGAGTGCCTTGGGCTTCGCTGTTTGAGGTAAAAATGTCTCATAAACTGTGGCGCCAAGGAAATTAGTCGTTCTGGATTGTGGGCATGAAAGACAACATGTCCTGGGCAATTCCTAACGGCTCTATTCAGGCCGCACAACAGGGCAGCCTCATTAATGAGGAATGGCCCACAGACAAGGACCTGGGGCTGTAGAGGCGGAAAACGAGGGGGCAGGGGGCCCTAGGGGAACTGTGTGGAAGGAAAGGGGAGCACCAGGTCAGATGAATTTAACATCGTCATAAGGTTTTTTAGATTTAACAGTTTGGGAAGGAAATTTTTGTAAGATGTATTCTATGCTTCCCTAAAAAAATTTAACCTTTCCAAATGTGCTGAGGAGCCAGGAGAGGCTCAAAGGCTGCTGAGGGTTCTGAAGATAAATGGTCTCCATTACGCATTTTTCTTGTTTACTGTATGTAATTTTTGTGCCCGTGAGTTAGTCCTTCCCATTGCTTGGCTTGCGTGCCTCGTGCACTCTCCTCCATTCACTTCCTTTATTCCCTGTACACATGTGTGCCCACACAGACACACAGTTTCACCCTCACGTTTACATCAGTCTAGGAATAAAAGTCTCGTTAGACTTGTGTGGAAGCTGTGATGTTCCAGTGCACGAGGTGGATTCCTGAGCGTAGGATTTCCTGGTTACCAGGCTGCCCCCACCCCAGATGCACACTGCTTGCCTCTACCTCTTGGCTGGATTCTGGATGTGCTGAGATGTGTTTACAAGTAGATTGATACGCAGGAATAAACATGACTGAGTATTTTTAAATAGTAGTATTTCACATGCTCTTCTCTATTTCATGTTCTAGTGCTGTAGTTGTTTTTATTTGGCTTTTTTCCAAAGCTTTTGCTGGCAAATACCAGCCAGAATTTTTCCCTTTCTTCCTCCTTCTCTTGCTTTGACATTTCGTAGTCAAGATCTGTTCTAACAGGAGGACTGCAGTCCACTGAGTGCCCCCTCCCTGCTGTCCATGAGGAACTGGCCACTGAGCTAAAAATTGTCATTTTTGACACAATAGCTGTTTTTAGTCCCTTCCAGAGTGTTTGCCAACATGGAATGGTGTTTCCTTCTTTTCTTTATTCTTAGATACTAGTGGTCAGGTATTTGGAAAATCTGATCTTCCTTGGAGATAAATATTTTTAGGTTTCACATTTTAAAAACGATGACTTTTCTATATTTTTTGCTAAGGACCATTAAAGTAAGTTGGGGTTTATGTTTTCAGTCTAGAATTTCTCTCTTAACAAGATTGTTTTCTAAAGCAATGGCTTTTTTTTTTTTAATGTATGCATATATATGATGAAATTTCAAATAAAAATTTAAAGAACTATTTGGGTGACTTCTAAGTTAAGCTTTACTTACTTAGAATAGAAAGTTTGTAAAACTTCTCAGAGTGCCCTGCTCTGTGGTCTAGCTTAGCCACTTGTCACTTCAGGCCTCACTGTGAGGGGTTGTGACCTGGCTGTAGTCCAGAGATGAGCTCCTGGCTGCAGTACTTTGTTTCCTTAACATTAATTCTTTGCCTTTTTTTTAATTCCCAAAGAAATTCATGTTCTTTGTAGAAGATTTGGAAAACACTGAAAAGTACAGGCAGAAAATAAAAATCCTTCCCACCATCCAGAGACTCAAAATTTTGGGGGTTTTTCTGCTGGGAACGATGCTGTATGGACAGTTTCAATGGCCTGCTTATGTCGCCCCACCAAGACAACGCTCCTTTCTCCGTGTCACTGGTGTGAGCTGGTCTGGCTCCCTTTCTGCTTCACAGGAAGTAGCAGCTGGCTCGCCGCAGGGCAGGGCCCGCCTCCCACCCGTGGCTGCCAGGTTTGTGGCAGCAGGAGCCCGGGATGGTCTCCCGTGAGTAAGGGGCCCAGCCCGAGGGCCTGGTCTTCGAGGTCCTGGCCAAACGCTAGACCCTGGGAGAGTCGGTTCCTTCCTGTGCCTTGGTGGTTGTTTGTCCAGATATTGATGATCTGGACGCCAGATATTGACGAAGTGTGGCTAGCCCTTTAGAAAACAGATGGTAAGAGAGGTGGCAGTGATTTCCACCCAGAATTTTTTTTTTGTTAATCCACTTAAAATTTTCATGCCCAAAAGGTAATTGCTTAAATGTAACATCATGTACATGGTCCCAAGGAAGAGAGGAGAGAGTGCGCTCATCCGCAAGCTCTTCTGTTTGTGCCTGAGTACTCCTCTGACCTGACATGTCGACGCTGTCTCTTCTCTCGAAGTAAAACATGCTACTCTACTGGGTTTTGAGTGCTCTGGTTCAGAAAATTTAACTTGAATAATGATGAAAGGCTCATCTGAAAAGTAATTTTTAAGAGAAAATCTTACATTTTGCATCTTTTCACAAATGTTCCAATATTTTATTTTGCAGGAATTTGCTATAAGCAAAAATATCCAACTGGGTGATGAAAAGGGCTTAAAATTCCCCTCGGTTTGGGACTGGTCTCTCCAGTTTACAGCAAAGGATCGCACCCTTTTCCATAACCCCTTATACGTTGGGAAGAGCACGCCTTTTGTACAGAATGGCTCTGTGAAATCTTTTAAGCGGACAAAGGTAAACTGAAAAAATGCACTAACACTAAAACCTGATGTTTGTTCACACATAACCAAAAGTACTGTTTTCAGAACACAGTGAGTTAAAAGCAAAGTCGTTTCCCTCGACACCACCAACACAAGTTTTTAAAGGATCACTGACTTTTTAACTGAAATGACTTTATGCTCATTTCTCCTCTCACTGTTCTTGGACTGAGAATGAGCAGACGGCAGCTGAGCCTGGAAGCCCAGCTCCTGAGACCCGTCTGCATCCACCCTGCCCCTTCTTTCCAGAATAGCCAAGTCTAGACTTTTTAAAAACCCAGAAGTCTCAGAGGTTTGGACCCACGCAGATCAATGGCAGGGTATGCCCACCTCCCCACCCCCAGGCAGGCTGGCAGCAAGAGCCGGTGTAGAGCTAACACCTAAGAAACGTTCATTTCCAGTGGAGGAGGATTAGAATTAAGTCTCCTCAGGGAAGGAATGAGAACATTCCTTGAGGCCGAGTTTGTATTTGCCATTGGACCTTTACCATCCTTCTGAAAGTGAAAGCTCCGGGAAGTAATGGAACCCTCTCTCCTCTGTGCAGAAAAGCTGCAGCTCCTCCACGCTGAGAGGACTGCCGTCCTCCTTCCGGGACGGACTCGTCAGCCACCAGGAGCTGCTTCCAAGGAGAAGCTCCTTAGTAGTGAAGCTGAAGCCAGACCCCCTTTGGCACACGGACAGCCGGGACGGCAGCTTGGAGCAGTATTTGAGGGGATGGTTCTCCAAGCCGGTCGACCTGCACGGGGTTCTTCTGCCACGGCTCTCTGGAGCACACGTGAAGCTGTGGAAACTGTGCTACATCCGCTGGGTGCCCGAGGCGCAGATCCAGGGCGGGGGCTTCATCACGGCCTTCCACAGGCTCTCCCTCCTCGTGGACGAGGTGGACCTGCTGCGCAGGAGCCTGCGGCAGCACAGGGGGGGCCCTCTGCAGGCCTGCTGCGCAGAGCCGGAGCAGAGCAGGATGTACTTCCGCGTCAGCAGCCCGCACGAGGCCCTGGGGACACCAGAGTGCCTCTCGTCTTCGTTTCCCTTTTCTCCTGCAGGGAATCTGTGCAGACGAAGCATTCTAGGAACGCCAGTAAGCAAGTTTTTAAGTGGGGCCAAAATATGGTTGTCTACTGAGACACTGGCAAATGAGGACTAAATGCAGTGTTTCCTCAACATTTTGAGGGAAGCTGTATGTTTTTCCCTCTTGAGTTGAAATTGCTAACCTAGGCATTTTAAACTGTAATAATTTTATATGTAAGAATAATAGCTGAAATTTGCACTATTAAAAACCTGTTGAATCATACTTCCTTCAGTTTTTTTTTAGGAGGTACCAGGGATTGAACCCAGGACCTCATACATGCTAAGCGGGTGCTCAGCCATTGAGCTACACTCATTCCGCAGGTGGTTTGCCTTTTTTTTAATAGGCATAAATTTTGGTATTTATGTCTCTGTCATTAAGGTCTTGTTCATTTTTAGGGGATTTGCAGGCAGAGATCCTACTGTAACTGTGGTGGAGCTAACCAGATTTTGTTGCAGGATTTATTTTGTCTGCATCCATTTTTCCTACCAACTTCTAACAGTTACTTGATCCTTGCTCAGATCAGCAACCCAGAGAAGCAGACAGCAGGAAAAGGGACAAGTTAGTATTTAGTAGTTTTCCAGAAACAACTCCTAACTCCACCCCACCCCCAAAAAAGGCTAGTAGGTTTTGTTTTTCCGGTTAATTTTCTCTTCTCTCTAATGGGATTCCGCTGATGCAGGTTCAGGGTTCAAGGCCTTAGATCACTTTGTTTGGGACTTTAGATCACTGTGTAAAAATCTTGAGTTTGCTTTTACTTTGTAGGACTAATTTTTAAAAAATGACATGCACTGTTAACTTTAAAGCATTTGCTGTACCTAATTAATTAAACTCAGAAGTGCCTTTGATGTTGATATTAAGGTAAGAATAAGAGTGACATTTCAGTTTCAGAAATAGGAAACAGGCTCTGCACATGAGGCTTCATGCTGGGCATCCCCAAAGCCATGTTTCTCTCCTTCTGAAAGTCCCTGAGGACACAGAGGGCCTGTGGGCGTCATGCGCAGAGGCTCTGGGGGCTGCCCCTCTGGCTGAGAGCGCCCTCCCTGCGCACACAGCACTTGCTGGGAGGCCTTTGGGCTGGCCTGAGAACAAGTCAGTATCTACACCCTGTAAACTACCCTTGGCACTTTGCCTTGGAAAAATGGAGGCCACAAGACAGATCAACGGCACAGAATTCCCTCTTCTCTGAGACAAGATTATTAACACTAAGGAATCAGAATAGAGGACAGGAGAAATAAAAATGCACTTCCCAGAATGCTGCCATATTTTTATGACGAGCGAGAGAAGCCCCAGCCCATTCCTGGCCTGGCAGCGATGTTAAAAGGGGACTGAGCAGCAGATGTCGCCTCAGCCTGGAACAGCCTGGAACAGCCTGGTTCTCGGTGCTGGGAGCCCAGCCGCAGCCGGGAGGGGAGCTGAGCTTAGTGCAGCAGCGGCACTTGGCCCCGCTCCCTCCCCGCCCCACTCTCTCCCCCGCTCCCTCCCCCTGCTCCCGCCCCGCCCCCCTCTCTGCTTCAAGACAGAGGTTTTCAAATTTGGCTTTATTATTTAGTTGCTGAAATTGTCGTCTTAAGATGTTAAACATTTTTATAATCAAGTGTCAAGTTTGCTTATTTCCTTTTCTAACACAAGTTTTTTCAAAATACCATGTTTTACCTTTATAAGTAAAGAGCTGTTTCTATTTTAATTAAAAAGACAGGAGTTTTTATAAAAATGTCTTAGGAAAGTCATCTTGATAAACTCAATGTTTCTGACAACTTGTTGCTTAGAAAGTAAGGACCATTTTCAATTAATACAAATAGCTTTATTGTCACTAAACATTGTATAGCCCTTGACTGGAAACTGCCCCGTCCCCTTAGTAAAACAGCATATCCTGCCATTGAAAGTTTATTTCTCCCTTTTTCATTAAGCTGCTTTTTTATTACAAATTGTTCTAAATGGCTTGAGCATTTATGTCTATAATTTTCTTCCCTCATTTTCAACTCCATTAGAATTTATTTTCTTAATTTACAAGTTTTTTAAAACTTAGGTACTATTAATACTGTGTTAAAAATAGATGTGCCTATTTTTGTATGATAATCAAATGATGTAAAATACATTTGTTTGTTTTACTTTTGCTGGTCAGTTCTATCATGATTATTGTGCCACAATTCATTGTGCGTAATATGAAAAACAGCTCCAGCAGCCGTAAGTCCTGCCCGTTGTAAAGCTGCTTGACAGCTCTGCTAGCACAAAGGACGTGGTGGTGAGGAGGTCCCGAGTGGCTGCGAACACTGCGCCACAGAGCTCAGCGCCCCACGCCCCACGCCTGCGCGTGCCGCCTGCGATGGTGGAATGCCACCAGGTATCTGACAGCTTCGGACTTGGCAGTTTGAACTTAAATATGTACAATGTCTTACAGTTACTCTCTGATGAAAATCAATTTTAAAACTGAAAATGTCTAACTTTATTTAAGGAAAGGATATTAATTTGTACTAACAGAGGATGAAAACTAGTCAACACATCCTTCGGCAAAGTGCTTGTTGTTGCAGTAACATCAAGCAGGTAAAACTTGATTTTGAGAGAAAACTAAAACCTTTGCGCCTAACACTGACTATGACTTGAGTTGGCAGGATGAGCAGGAGGCTGAGCAGCCTTGCTGGTCAACAGTGGTGCCCGTGACGGCGACTGAGCGCTAAATAAAACGTCCACGGAACCTGCCTGGTGTCGTTATCAGTATGAAATCACCTACAAGAGCAGAGGGACTCAAAGGCATTTTATTCCACTCGATTTTTTTGCTTTGCCTCTAAAAAACATCACATTCTTAACATGAGTTGAGAACTGGCTGTAGTTGAAGCTGTGTGGGTATCAGTGGACCATGTCCCAACCGGTGCTGCCATTCAATAAAAAACTGGGGAACGATTCCCCAAGGTGCTCTCAGAACAAGTCTGTGGGAGACGAGCACCCGGGTCCTAAGAGTCTCTGATACAACTGCTTCCGATCACAGCTTCCCCAGCCAGAGGCTCTTCCGGTGTGGTAACGACACGGAGAGCCCAGCAGCCTTGTTGAGTCTTCAGCCTTTTTATAAGTCTAATTTAATAACACGGATGCAGCCAGCTCCTAAAAGGGCCTCTAAGGTTTTGGCCTTTTAAAAATGTATTACCTTCTGTGGGTAACCAGTGCACCTATTCAAGCAATATTTTGGGACTATACAGACACTGTACAATGATGAGTCAAGCCCTCAGATTTATAACAAAAACAAAACTGAAATTAAGCAAAATAATGCTTTATGCTTTTGAAAATATCTCACCCTACGCCGTTAATCCAGATTCCACGGCTCTTAGCTAAGGCCTTTCCCCTTAGCTCCAACTGCAACCACATGGCAGACTTCTACTGCAGCCCCCAGCTTCTGCAGCTCATCCAACCAGATCATTTGCTTATGTGAAAGACGATCGTTCGGGCCTTTAACTTCCACGAGCTAGGAGATAAGTTTTTTAAAATGATTAGTATCTTACTGAAACTGAATAATCATTCAAATAAGCCATAGCAGTTTTCACTGTGTGCATATATTTGTATATATAGCAAGAATACATAGCTAAGAAATTCCTTGAGAAATTTTTCCATTCAGGAGGAACTAGACAGTTGTTCACAGAGAACTAGTAGTGATTCTTAGTACAGCAACCAAAAATGGTTTTAAAATAGAAGCTGGACTGCTCCCCTGCTCAAACTCCTCCACTTACTTTCTGCTACATATACAAGCTCAGACTTCTTAGCGTGACCCACAGAGCTGTGCATCTGGGCCCTGCCAGCCACTCCAAATATCTCTCAGCTCCTGGAACAGCCCAATCTCGTTCCTACTCAAGGACCCTGTTTACTCGCACTGATCCCACGGCCTAGCTCTTTCTCCATATTCTTCACATGCCCGATGTCCTCACTTTCAAAGCTCAGCATAAATTCACCTCAGATTCCTCCCACGCACTTCTTTCACGTGTTTATCGTAAGAAAAATCTGCCTGCACGCCAGCTCTGTGAACGCGTAGCAGGCAGTTTCACTTACTGTAGATTACTGAACTTTGAAGACAGCAATAAAAAACTATCCAAACCGAATGTTTTTTAAATAAACAGCATTAAGCAACCTAATATTAAAATACCCCCAAAGGATTCTAAAGGAGGAAAGAGAAAAATATTTGAAGAAATAATAGCCAAAAGCTTCCTACATTTGATGAAAACTACAAATCCAAAGATCCAAGGAGCTCAGTGACCCCGAAGCACAGAAACGTAACACCACACTGCTAATCAAACTGCACAATCAGTGGTGAGTATTTAACCTAAAAGCAGCCAGAATAAAAATAAAAAGCCAGAGGAAAAGACAACAGATGTTGCTTTGGAAACAATGCAAGCTAGAAGACAGGAAGCATCTTTAAAGTACTAAAAGAAAAAAACAGTGAACATAGAATTCTTTGCCCAGAGAAAATATCTTTCAAGAACAATGGCAAAGTCTTTATTAGACATACAAAACCTAAACGAAGTCATTTCTAGCAGACACCCAAGGAACTTTAAGGAGGTTCTTCAGGCAGAAGGAGAATGGAAACCTGGATCTATCTAGAGGAATAACGAGCACTGGAGCGGGCATCTGCGTCAGTAAATGAAAAGACTTTTTCTAATGAATCGCCTGGAGTAAGTACACTGTTAAGACTCTTCATACTATAAGTAAAGTGGTATAACTTCACTTGAGGATCGATGGTAAGTTCAAGATCAACATTGTAAGCACTATAGGATTAACGTACAACTCTTAAAAATCCAAAAAGTGGCAAAGATGACAAGAGGGGAAAATAAAGGGCTGAGACAGGAACCAAAGACGGCAGGTTTCAAGTTGAGCAGATAGTAGTTGTATTAGCTGTGACTGTTCCAGACACCCCAACTAAAGACAGAGGTGGTTAAACTGGATTAAAAAGACCCAACTATATGCCACCTACGAGGAACACAGATTAAGTATGGACACAAATAGGTAAGAAGTAGAAGGCTGGAAAAAGCTATGCCATGTCAGTGCTCGTCAGCAGCAGGCTGGAGCAGTTCCCTCTCCAGCCCGGCCAGATGCCCAGGGGCACCGCTTGTGGTGGTTCTTGCCAGCGCAGTCAGACCAGGAAAACAGTCAAGACTGGAAAGAGGTAAAACTATTAGCAGACAACCTGACTGTGTACATAGAAAATCTGGTAAAAATACAAAAAAAAGCTCAGAATAAGTGAATGTATCATGTTTGCAGGATACAAGATCAATATGCAAGAATCAATTGTATTTCTGTAGAGTAGCAGCAAACAATTAGAAATTGAAATTTTGAAAAATACCATTTAATAGCATCAAAAATAGGAAATTCTTACAAGCTCTGCAAGACCTATATGTTGAAAACTACTGAAAGAAATTAAAAAGAACCTAAATAAATAGATGTACCATGATCATTGATCAAAAGGCGTAACATAGTTAAGATATCAGTTCTTCCCAAATCTACAGATTCAAAGCAATCCCAATTAAAACCCCAGCAGGCTTTGTTTTAGAAATTGAGAAGCTGATTTTGCATTCAAATGAAAAAGAAAAGCAAAGTTAGAGGACTTAGACCATCTGTAAAGCTACAGTAATCAAGTAATATAAATAAATATATCAATGAACCAGACCAGGTCCAGAAACAGACTCACACATACCTGGAGTGCTGGTTTCTGGCAAAGACGCGAAGGCAGTTCCATGAAGGAAGGGTAGTTAGTCTTCAGCAAGCGGTGCTGAAACTCCTCGATCCCTGCCTCACAACATATGCACGAATCATCTCAAAACAGATCACAGAACTAAGGTAAAACCTGAAACAACGTTTCCAAGAAGAAAACAGCAGAAACTGATCGCGGATTACTCAAGTATTTCTGACATATGACACCAAAAACATGATCTGTAAAAGAACCAAAATGCTAGACTTGGTCAAAATTTAAACCTGCTCTTCCTAAGACACTAAGAGAATGAAAAGACAAGCCACAGACTGGGATGAAACATCAGCAAACCACATATTGATAAAGGACTCATATCCAGACTCTTAAGAGAATAAAATGCTCTCAAAACGCAAACATAAGGAAAGAAGCTGCCCGTAAGAGGCAGCAGGGCCGCGGGGGCATGACTGGAGGAGGCCCCCGGCGTCCCCCTGCCCTGCGAGTGTGGGCTGGAACCCCGTGACCTGCTTGTGGCAAACCGCAGAAGTCACGGGATGGCACTTCCAGGATCAAGTCACAGAAGACCACGACTCCGCTGCTCACATTGGCTCTTCCCGCCTTCCTGTGCTGGGTTGTGAGCTGCCCGACTGACAGGCTCCCATGGCCAGTCTAGGAGCTCGCGAGGAACTGAATCCTGCCAACAGCCATGAAGAAGTGCCTGAACTGTGGCCTCTGATGAAGCTGTTAATAAGATTACAATGCAGTTTCCATTCTGGCTGAACCGACCTTGCAGCGATGGCTCTGGGAGTTCCACACCACCAGGTCAGGGAGGCCCCCGCGGCAGTGCCGGAAGTCGCTGGCCAGGCGCCGGCACACTCCACTGAGGACGGGGCCCCCCAGGCAGGAAACAAGATCCTAAACCCAAAAGACATGGACAGTTCGTCATTGCCCTTGTCGGAGACCCTGAACCATGTCACAGTGATCACAGCACAGGTGAAAACTTGATGGATCAGGAAACAGATGTATTCCAGGTAAGCCAGTGCTTTTGTGCATCTCCTGGAGCTTCAGAGCCAGCAGCTAAAAGTCTTACTGGCAAACTCTGGGGAAATAAGTTTTCCTTTGGTCACTTACCATAATTGTGCCTAGTATGGGAAATCCTGGGACACAGATGAGGATGAGGGAATGTGGAGTGAACACTCAGGGCTCTGAGAGCCATGGGCACAGTTAGAGGGAGGAGGGCTGCCAGTGAGGCGGAGGGAAGCTGCCGGCTCGGGGAGGCAAAGGCATCTCTGGGGCTTCTTCAGTAACTGCACCTGGGCTGGGGTGGGCTATTAGGGAGCATTTACACAGACCTAAGTTTTACACACGCACATGCACGTGTGGGAGTGCGCATTTTGAGACAGCTGCCGCAGGCCCCAGCAGCAGCTTTAATGAGGCTCCACGCCCGTGTTCCCCGTACCTGCGCTTGCTGAAGAGAAGCGAAGCAGTCCCAGCTGACCACGGCAGCCACTCTGCCTTCCTGTGCCTGCCACGCCGCAGCAACCCACGTGCGCAGGGTCTCGGCGGGGGCTCTGTTAATCAGCTGCAGCCTGGCCTCTAGGGCCGGCCCCCTGTTTGCGAAGAAGCTGTCCGTGCACAGGTCCAGCGGGAATGCCTGTGCCGCGGGGAAGACAAGCGCACTCAGACCGGGCCTGGACAGACCTGGACCACCCGGGATGTTCAGTTCCTAGCTACACAACTTGGAAACCGGCCAGTGTGACAGTTCACACATTCACTTTTCTTTTTCCCAAAAGACATGTCAAAAGCTGTCTCAGTGGTCTGCTGTAAGAACCGTTTTATTTTGCTGGGTTTTTTCACCGCTGTGCTTTTAGAGCCCGTCAGGAGGCCTCCTAGCAGGGCCTGGACAGCGATGGGAAGCCCCTGGCACAGCCCTGGGGCAGCACGGGTGCTCAGCCAGCACTGATGTGGAGGACACTTTATGCTGGACGTCTAAAAGAAACCGCGCAAGGTAAACCGCTTAAATTTGAAATTCCATTAGTCAGATTTTAAACTTATCCAAAAGACAGTAGCCAAAAGCCATTTTTCTAGCCCCTGCAGACCCCTGGCCCCCAGGTGAGCCTGATCCCAGGTGTGCGGAAAAGCCTGCTTCCTGAAAGCAGGTGCCTGGTGCGCGTCCTCGCCTATCCTCGGGTACCTGGTAGGCGTTTCTGAAGACGTCCGGGATCCCCTCCATGTAGATGACGTCCCACAGGAGAAGGCCGTACAGCGTGATAAAGGTGGACCCTTCTCCGTGAATCCCTACGGGGAACGCCAGACAAATCAGCACCGTAATCGCCACACGCTCAGGTTCCAGGGAACAACACACAGCTTAGGTTCGGGCACATGCTGTGCTTGGGCCCCTCCGAGCTCTGCTGCACTGTGTTGATGTACAGAGGCCTGTCTCAGGGGCTGTCAACAATCCTATGTTCAGCTCTTAGTAATCATGGAAAAGTTCAAATGAACAGTTCAAAACCATAAAGCTCATGCTGTTTTTTCCTTTAAAAAAAGGCCAGCTTCCACCTCGGGCTCCTTAGGTTCTGAGAAAATTCTCACCCCACTGGGAAGAGCACCCCCTAAAGGGCACTGACAGGAGAGGGGCGCGCTTCCTCCACGGCCAAGGCGGTGGCAGAGGACCCTGCGTCCTCTGCCTTCCTCTGAACCCCCTCCTCAGCCACGCACTACCCTGCGTTCCTAGAAACCGCCAGCCTCAGAGGCATGAGCTTCAGACGCCCCTCTCCTCGCGTCCCGCCCTGGCTTCACTGAGAGGGAGCCGAGCTCTGCTCCATCGCAGGCCCCCAGGCACACGGCGAGGCCAAGGGTGTGGTCACTGCCTCCTCCCAGGCATGGGCAGCATCTCCGTTTCCCCACCGCGCTCCCCTCCCACGCTCCTCTGCGAGCAAGGTGGCCACGCAGCACTGTACAGAGGACAGGCAGCGCAGCTGTGGCCCGCGGGTGCCTGGGGCCAGGGCCCGGGGCTCCCCTCCAGCCAGCGGCTCGTTGCCGGGCCTCTGGACCCCGCTCTCCAGTGCAGCACCCCAGCCTTGCGAGCTGTCTCCCTGCTTTCCAGGTGGACAGCAGGACTCGCGTTCCTGGCAGTTTTTTTGTTTTTAAGTTCCAGTAGTCTATTTGGCTGCAATGACCAGGACAGAACTACAGAAGGCAGAGCCGCACCTCCAGTCGGAAGCGCTGGCTGCAGAGTCACTGCGAGCTTGGAAAGCCAACCGTTCAGTCGAGGCCCACGGAAGCCCCTACGCCACAGGGGGCTTGTCCTGTGCCGCCACGGGGGCTCCTGCCCAACCAGGAAGGACTCGAATACACTTTCTGTCCTGTTGTGTTCGCTTTGCAGTCAGGAGCACTGAAGACGCTATCACCTCTGAACTCTGGCCCAAGCTGGGTTTGTAAGTGACATCATTTTTAGTATGCTCCTTCTAATAATTGAGAAAAACGCTTCCCTGGAGGGTGTGAGACTGACCGTGCACAAAATTCCCTGCCAGGGCGCCGCTCCTTCTCATCACATTCGATTTTAATAAATGAAAACACACAGTGCACACAGCAGCGATTTCACGCCGCAGAGAGGCCGCTGTGCACTCAGCGCTGCCTGCACGCATCTGTGTGCGCAGCTCAGCCCTGCCCACTCCGGGCCCTCGTGCCCACTCCCTGCCCTCGGCCACAGTGTCGTTTATGCGTCTCCCACAGCCTCCCTGGATCTGGAACTTTCCTTCTATCTTGTCTCTCTAGCCTGTTCTGGTCTAGGGTAGCCTCCCTGGTGTTTGTGCTTCTCCCAGGCCCATCACCCCTTCCCTGGAGATAATAAAGACAGTACGTAGGTTAATCTTGGTCCACATTCATCAGAAAGGCACCCATTTTTTAATTAAACCCTACCTTGCCTTTGTTATTTCATATTCCTCGTTAGCCTTCTGAGCACTTACCTGGTACCCAAGTGAAACAGGCCCCTGGTTTTCACGTCTAAAACCTGCAGTGTCTTTAGTACTGGTCACCACAGCACGGGAACTGGGACCGTCCTGCCCAGGGACAGGCCACACGGCCATCCGCCCCGGAGCCAGCCGCGGGCCAGAGAAAGGGCGCGAGCTCCTGGGATCTGCCCTAAAAGCCGGGGGCGGGGGAGCGCTTGGAAGGAAGACGGCTGCATGAAACAGGACAGGCAGGCAGGGGTTCAATGCCCTCTCCTCTCTACCTCTGTAGGAAGAGGCATGTTCAATATCTTACGTAATAGAGAGTTTTAAGAAAGAACAAAAGATGAGATGCAGACAGGAAAAGATGCTCCACATCATTAGCCATCAGGGAAATGCAACTCAAACCATAACGAGATACCTTTTCACACCCACTAGAATGGCTACTGCTAACAGTACAGAAGGTAACAAGAGCTGGAGCGGATGCAGAGAAACAGGATCACGCATTCCCTGCTGGTGAACGTGGAGCGGTGCAGCCACTGTGGAGGACAGCGGGGCTGTTCCTCAGGACGCTCATGCCCCAAAGAATGTGCACACCGGCGTTCACAGGGGCTTCACTACTGCCCAGAGATGGACGCAACTCAAGTGTTCAAAACCTGGTGAGTGGATGGATAAGCAAAGCGTGTATCCACAACAAAGGAGCATCACTCAGCCTGGAAAGGATGAGGCGCTGACGCGTGCAGCAGTACGGTGAGCCCTGAAGATGTCAGGTTGCATTCTGAAGCAAGCCAGACACAAAAGGACAAATGCGCAGTCTCACTGATAGGGAATGGTTAGCAGCACATTCATAGGAACTGGGACTCGGGTTGCCAGGGGCCAGGTGGGAGTGGGAACGGGGAGGTCGCTCGTGGTGAGAGCATGTGCCAGGTGGCAGGAGCGTCTGGTCGTGGAGGAGGCGACGGCAGCACAGCGTTGTGAAGATAATGAGCTCCAGTGAGTTAGGGTTGGGGGTGCAGTTAGAGGGGGAGATTTTAGGTGGTATATGTGTTAGAATAAAATTTTTAAAATAGGACTATAAAGCACAGCGAGCAATAATGGAAACGATGAGGTGTAATTAATGGCACAGTTATGATAATGTTTCACCTGTTGCAATGAAGGTACCACAGTAATGCAGTGTCAATAACGGGCGTGCACGGGAACTCTATTTTCTGCATGACTTTTCCATACTCCTATAACTTTATTTTTTTTCTCCTATAACTTTTATAATTATTTTTCTTAAAAGGTGCCTATAATAATCTGTTACAAATGTCAAGGAAGCAGCCGTTCTAAAGCTCACGTGTGAGCTTTGCTCAGGCTATTAAACGGCCGTCTCTGCCCCCAGATCTGCCCGCGGTCACAATCGAAGGCACCTCCTCCCTTCGTGCACTGTACAGACTCCACGCAGCTCGCGCCGCCCCGGCTGCCAGCGCCCTCACCAGGGCCCAGGCCTCGGCAGGGCAACGCCGCACTCTAGCCCAGGCCAGGGGCGGAGCCTCAGGCTCCAGGCGGGCTCCGTTGAGGCGGCAAGCTCGGCATGCTGTGCTTGGCAGGCGAAGGTCTGTCTGGATTCTGAGTTCATGTGCACACCTCAGGGGTTTCTCAGGCTTCTTCCTTTTTGCCCCAGTTAGGAGAGACAAAGCACCTTCAGCAGCCGCCCCTCAGACCCTGCCACAGCCGCTCCGTGCTCTCAGCTTCCTCCCTGAGCTTTGCGTGCCAAAACCTGGCAGAACCAGTTAGGCTCTCAGCATTTCAGAAAATGGTCTCTAGGGAAACCTACAAAATCCAAAACAAAGACGATGCCAGGGAGCCCAGATGCGCAACCTCTGGAAGCAGAATGGGAGGCCACCTTGACCCTGGCCCTGCTGCACTTCCGTTTAGAGCAACAGAAGAGTCTCCCCAGCAGCCCCCAGGAAGAGTCAGGCACAAGAGGCGGCAGAGCACCCACCCCTGCCCCACACTCACACATCACACTCACACACCCCTTCCTCTCCCACCAGAAAAAAAAGAAACCAAAGAAAGTGGAAGGAGGAAGAGCAGCACAGTTCAGCGAGGGCCAGTGGCGCTTTTCATCAAAGCTGCCACCCTTTTACTCTGCAACCTTGGTTCCCAGAAGATGCACCAAAAGGACAGTGTGGCAGTAGAAGGACAGGCAATCACAGTTACTGGAACGGAAGACAGGAAAAGCTCCGATTCTTACTGTCTTTTATTCTCCACACAGAGAGCTCATTTCATAAGGAATTCAAATCACTGCTCTTTCCAGCAACTTCTCTGGTTCCACTGGTGCTGTGCCATTCCAGAAGAATCTGGCTCTTCATTCTCCTTAAGGCCGTTACCTGAACCTGAGGCCTGCTCCCTGCTCGGCCCTCACCTCCCCAGCTCGCCCTCTCTAGCAGGTGTGTCAGCTGCCACGTCTGAGCCTCCCTGCCTGAAACAGCTGAGAGCCACATCGCTGAAGCTGCTCTAACAACCCACTCCAGGACACGGCTCTCTAGACCGTGAGACGGTGCAGACCACCTGCGCGGAGAGCAGACGGCCTTGGAGCCCTCCGCTAGTGAGGCTCTTCCCCACGCCCCCAGGGCAGCGGCGTCTTCTGCGGACACAGCCCCGGCTCCCGCCTGGCCGCTCTGCAGCACTGCTCATCCACATGGAGACCCCGCTTGGGGAAGAAACAGGGCTCAGCTTACCCTGGTCGAAGCCGTTGCGTCTGTAGTGGGCCAGCGCCAGCTCCTCAACGGAACACAGGACTGTGGCAGGGGCCCCGGCTGCCGCAGCCTCCAGCACAAACACCGACTTCCCCATCCCGTTCTGCGGGCACACCTGGCCCGTGATGGTCACCTGCGGCAGCAGAGGAGGAGCACTGGTCGGCCTCACTGCAGGTGAAGCTGTCACACTTGGCAGCAGGCACAGCGTGCGAGCTGCACGCTCACGCCCGTGCGAGGCAGACAGGTCACAGAGCACCTGGCCCCAGAGCCTGTGCTCAGGACCCAGCTGGTGAGGCAGGCCACGGAGCCCACACGCCATGAGGTGTGAGCCCACACACCCGGCCTTATTAGGCAGCGGGGTGTGAGGGTGAAGACGGGCACATGGCCAAGTCTCTGTCCAAAATGGAAGTGACATTCTTACAGGTCTACAAAGGAAGCACGCACTGGAAGGCTGTTCTTGGGTGGCTTCTATTCAGAAAAAGAAAAGCCACGTAACCACATTTAAATCCAAAGTGCCCAAAGCACAGCCACTTACATGTGTCACATCTCCCACCGGCATTTCTGGTAGCTTCTGGAAGAGATGCCTGAACTTCTTACAGCTCGGGGACGCCCTCAGGCGCACGGCTCTCTGATAAAGGGAAAGACGGTGTCCTGTTCTGACTTCTGGGTCCGCCAGCCCCTCCATGATGCACTTAACAGCCTGGCAAATAGCAAGGCCACACATCAGGACCCTAAAAGACCCAACGCAGCAGGAAACCCCACTATTAATTAGTCAGTTTTGCTAATTAGCAAATGAGCAAGCCAATACTTCTAGAAATTAAGGGTATTTCTTAAATCTGATTGTGATATTTTTTTCCTCAGTCTTTCCTTGTATTTCATGACCTTTTCATTTTTAAGCTTTTTTTTTTTTTTAATTGAAGCACTTGTAGATTTACAGAAAAATCAGGCAAAAAGTACAGATTGCATCTACCTCCCCTCACAGCACTGTCTGCCCTAATGTTAACATTTTGCATTAGTGTGCTACCTTTGTCATAAGTGATGAGAGAATGTTATTATAATTATACTATTAACTGTAGTCCGTAATTTACATTAGGTTCTATGACTTCTTTTCTATTTTTTAATTCTGGTAACATATGCAACCTAAAATTTCCCCTCTTAACCTCCTTCACATATACCACTGCCACACCTTTACAAAGTTCCCTAGCATCACGGACGCCCTGGACCATGGGCCAGAGGAGACGAGAGAGAAGCCTGGCAGGGCTCAGAGCGTCTCCTGGGAGCCGTCAAGAAGACATGTGCCCCCCCGCCCACAGACGGACACGCTCCCGGGCAGGCCTGGCAGGCGTGACACCCCCAAGTGCCTCGACTACAGGCGGCGCCTGAGGTGCGGAGGACTTAAGGGCCCTCCTGTGGCTCCTGAACTCTGGACAGGTGCCAACATCAGTGAAGGGCCAGGCGGGGGCGAGCGGGCTGGGGAGGGAAGACAGCCCAGGAGGTTCTTCCCTGAGGGCCGACGGAAGGAATGGTAACAAAATAGTAAATATATTAGCAAAAAAATTAAAAGGAATTAGGATATTTTAGCATCAAGCTCAAAAATAAGCTCAGGGGCTCCTCTATCCCTGAGGGAACATTCCCGTTTAGCAGCACCGTGATGAGGGTGAGACCTGGAAAATCTTTGGGACTTGACTTTGATGAAGGGAAGAGGCAACCTAAGCACCAGCTTTCTCAGTATTTGGATCTGGGGCGACAGAGGCCTCCCGCCACGTCAGCCTGAACACACCGCTGGAGGGACGCCCAGCACGCCCGCCTCCAGGAAGGAAACCGCATTCGCCGGCTTGAGGCACTCAGGGCTCAGTGGAAGGCGTGGAACCCTGATCACCGTGGGTTCCTTAACCCACCACTGGAGGAAGCAGCGCTGACAGGGACCCAGTTCCCTCCATCCACCCCCAACCAAGGCGGAAAGGGAGATGGGAGAGCCCGCAGCAGCTGCGAAGGCCTGCACGGCTGCCTCGCAGCCCCACTGGGGCCAAGACACTTCCTGCCAGGGGCGCCGTGCCCGGCAGAGAAGCTGGCCCGCTCAGGGCTCGGCAGACAGTGCGTCTCCCGATGACAAAGCAAGAGACTGCGAGGACGTGCAGAGCTTTGCCCACCAAGCACCTGCATCAAGGCAAGGAAAGGTGCAGCTTTCAATCCCTTCTTCTGGCTTGAGTCCCTGAGGAGCGAGTGACTAAAAGCACCAGCTCTCAAACAGAGAGCACCTTGTTCCTGGAGGCACTGCTCAGGGCCGAGACGTCCCCTCTGCTCTCCCTCAATCCCAGCACGGATTCCCCTCCAACGCATCTACCTTCCAAATCGGTGAAAACAAAATTCTCTTGTCTTTATTTTAATGCTTGTTTTAGTGCCCCTCTGATTTCTTTTGGGGTTGGAGGAACACAGACAAAAGAAGAATGATGAAGAAATAAAGGTTCTAATCACATTTAGATCTTTAAGGTATTTAAAAGTTAAATATCTTAAAACTTCACCATATTTTACAAATTTATCCAAAGGTACAAAGATATAGTGCTGAATACCGGCTCAAGACGTTTCAGGTGCTGGTGTAAATTGAGAGCTAGTCTGTCCCACCATCGGCCTCTGCTGTCAGGACAATAAATCTTCTGAGACAAAAGGTTTTCAAGTTCCTTAACGGCTTCCTAGTGCACCAACGACAAAGAAGGCTCCTTAAACTCACCAGAATCAACGGTAATTATACTTAGAATCAAAGCACATTCGTGAAGCACCTCTGCATTTTACAATACGGCTGAGGGCCTGGGACTGAGAGGGCAGGCACGCAGGACGTCCTTCTGGAGTGGGCATGACTTCTCGCCAGCCGCGGACATCCAGGCGGCCCACGGGCACCACGCAGGGTTCACGGGCGGCGCAGTCGGCCAGTGCCAAGGCTGGCAGCACCGTGCTCGAGGCAACTGCGCAGCAGCCAGGCTGGCCAACACCCAGGACAGAATGAGGGTCTCCAATCTAAACGCCCACTTCAGCAGGGAGACCCCCAAGTCTCTATTTACACACAGTCTGTCCTGTCGTTCTTGATGCTGATGTTTTGCGGTTCGTGGATCTCTGTGAAGTATCTGATCACTGACCTTAGAAAAGTGCCCAAACTCATGTACACACACAATTTGTGGGCTCACAGATCCCCCAAAGTCCATCCCACAGATCTTTTGGGATCCACGGACCACCAGCTTTACAAATTCTCTTTATAAAATATTATTCTTCATCAGAGAAATGTGAGACACGACAAAAGCACCTCACTGTGTTTAGAACGAGAGTAAGAACAATCTCTGATTTCCAGACACTCCACAGCAGCTGAAGGGGAAGAACAAGGAGATGTGACGTTTGGAGACTTGTGTACTGATCCCTAGGGCCACCCTGGCTCGCACGCCCACTGTCGCACGCCCACCATCACACACCCACCATCACACACCCATCGCACGGGCACCATCGCACGCCTGTCGCACACCCACCGTCGCACGCCCACCATCGCACAGGCACCGTCACACGGGCACCATCACATGGGCCCCATCGCACACGCACCAGCGCAGGGGCACCGTCGCATGCAAACAAAGCAGCTCCCGCCATCTTCCTTTGTCAACCCAGGAGGCGAGGCTGCTGCAGTAAACAAGCTTCCCTGAGATCGCCGTGAGCTGGCCAATGTTGAAGGACGGAGACGGCCGGCAGGTCTCCCTCCACCGGCTCATCACTGACCCGTCAGGAAAAAGGTGGGGCGGTGGCTGGGGACATGCTCTCACCTCATACATGTGAAGCCTCTGGAATACTTCAACCATCCGCGACAAAATCCTGGTATAAATCCACCCAACAGTAAAACACCGCAGAAAGAGTGGTAAATGCTCATGGTATCTAAAATGAAGATGCACACAGTTTAGTAATTTGGTTCATTTGCTGCAAGGCAATATACAAAGTGATAAAGCAGATTGAATTCTATATTTTAATATATATATAATCTAAATGCTTTGAGTTTTGCACAATTTTATACAGCACAAACCTATATTCTCAGGAGCAGCCACCGTTTCCCAGGTCACCCAAGTGGACTACGCTGTGAACCGCTGCCACTGCTCTACGCTGAGGGGCAGGAAGCCAGGCCGTGGGGCACACCCAGCGCTTTGTGCAGTCTGTGCACTAAGAATGCCTCTGCTCTTGTGAACAGGTGAGAACAATCAAAAGGAGCCGACTTGTGCCGTGCAGCAGCTGCACGGGATTCAGGTCTCAGTGTCCTCCCTGGCCGGAGCCATGCCATCTGTGTGCATGAGGCCTGACAGCACTGCAGAGCGTGGAACACATGCTGACCAGCCTTTTCAGAAGGACTTTGCCAACCCCTGTTCTAAGCAGTATTTTAGCTTCCTGGCTATGATTTTCTGTTGTTTTTTATTTCTATTTTTTTCCTGTGATTTTTAAGTCAATATTATTTTTTATAAAATTTATGTTTTTCTGAAAGAGGCAATTGATAATACTGACTTTTTTCCTCATCACTGTGTAACAACATAGCAAAAATCTCTTAACAAATCATGAAGATATAAAACAGTTATCCAAAAAATAAAAATAAAAAATCACATGCTACATTCTTGGAACTTTTAAAGTAAGTGTTCAATTTAGGTTTCTTTTACAGAATAACACCGACTTGAAATTCCAGCAGAAGAACATACCTGGTGTGCCTCTGCTGGATTCCTCCCCATTTAGCCCGAGCCGCCTCGTGCTAGGGGACGCCAGCACACAAACCATGGGAGGCTAAAAGCCAATGTCACCTGGTGCACAGTTTAAGCTTTCAGACACTTCCTGTTTCACACAGCTCTCAGACGCTCACAGAGCCAGCAAGAGATCTGCCTCCACAGGTGGTTTGACCACAGAACAAAAGGAGTTTGTTCATCGTGAAAAAAAATTACTCTAAGTAGTTGGAACAAGTTGGTTAAGAAGTAAATATTCAGAGGTGCCTAAAAAAGGCAATCTTACCTCAGAGAAGGATGGTTTTTCAGTTTGTTCCAATCCTTCTTTGCACACTGAGAGAGTTCCTTAGCGTCATTCCAGTTCCCACTGGCCATTGCAGTAGAAATGTCATTCAGCATGTGTGCAGCTGCTGCATATCTGAACAAGCCAAGTGTCAAAGGTGAATGAGAGGGAAGCGGGTGTGGCTCAATCCATAGAGCTCCCGTTTACCATATGGGAGGCCCTGGGTTCGCTTTCCGGGGCCTCCTTGTGAGGGCAGGCCGGCCGGCCCGTGCAGCACTGTAGGCTGATGCAGCAAGACCTCACAGCAGGAAGCGGGTGTGGCTTAATCGACAGAGCCCCTGTTTACCATGCAGGAGGCCCCGGGGCCTCCTTGCGGCGCGGTGGGCTGATGCAGCAGGACCTCACAGCAAGGGGGAGATAAGCAGACATGGAAGAGACACACAGCAAATGGACACAGTAAAACACAAGCAGCAAGGGGGGGGACGAATAAATAAATAAATAAATCTTTTAAAAAAAAAAAGGTGAATGAGCAGGAAAGCAGATGTGGCTCACAAAGCTGGGCTCCTGCCTACCACATGGGAGATCCCGGGTTCGGTTCCCGGTGCCTCCTAAAGACGACGAGCAAGACAGCGAGCTGACACGGCAGGCTGACGCAACAAAGAGACACAAGGAGGAAAACATAATGAGACACAACAAGCAGGGAGCAGAGGTGGCTCAAGAAATTAGGCGCCTCCCTCCCACATGGGAGGTCCGGTGTGCGGTTTCCGGTCCCTCCTAAAAAGAAGACGAACACACACAGAGAGCAGACAGTGAGAGCAAACAATGAGGGGAGGGGGGAGAAATAAATAAAATAAATCTTAAAAAAAAAAATGTGAATGAGCATGTCCACAAAGATGACATATCCCACCTACTATATCTGATCCTGCAGGACAGAAGTTTGTTTTTGAAAATACAAGGGAAAAAAAAACAAAAAAAAACAAAACACAAGGGTTATTTCAATTTTATTCTTGTAATAATTTAACATATTACCCCCATGGAGTGGCCCAGAAAAACTAATACAGGCTGCCATATGAGGCAGATAAAAAAATCTACACCCAGCACGTATGCTATAAAGGCAGCACTGAGGGCTCACATCTCTGAGCTCTGGTGCTCGTCCATTCAATCGATGACTTGGCAGCAAGCACGCAAACACGTATAGCTGGATGCAGAATTACATTAAGCTGTGGGTTTGCTACCTTCACCAACACAGTCAGAGGTAAGCGGAAGGATGCTGTCCAAGCCAAGAGAACTACTTAGAGTATTTAAAAAAAGAGCCTCAGGGACAGTCTTTGGGAGAAGGCAATGCTGAAATGTTATGAGTCCACTTTAGCTGAGGAAAGCCGACTTCACACTGCATCTTTAGCTACCAAAAAATGGACACCTGATTCTCTAACACTTTCAGGACATATTCACTGTATTGTGGACTCACATCTAAAAGAAAACATGGATTATCAGTATGTAGAAATACTGTCAAATTGGTGTAAAAGAAATGACCTTTAAATGTACAAATCTGCTCATGAACGCTGATCTAATTCTCTAATAGTATGCTGCTGGGCAGTTCTAGAGCCAACAGGCAGAGTACGACAGAGAGACCCTGCTGGAGGCTAAGAGCTGCCTGGTGAGTGGCAGCCCCTCCGCCAGCACACCAGCAGGAGCGGCAGGAGTGGCCGCGGCCAGGAGGCCCCCACGCCCAGCAATGACGCTTGAACCAAGTCCCACCTGCAAGAGGCCACTGAGGCCTGACCGTCACACCTCACGGCCCTGTGGGCCTCCATAGCCACACCCCTGAGCTCAACTGGGCCAGCACTGCTGGTACCCATCCGTCATCTGGCCCAAACCCACCCGCCCTGCTTCCCAAAGCATCCCCCTGGAGCTGCAAACTGGAAGTGGCGCCCTCCTCCCATCCCCAGCCTCTTCCCCCTGGAGAGCTCCACTGCCTGGACGCTCGCACTTCCGCCTCGCAGGCCTCTGCCGGCTTCTGGGCCAGCTGCTCCTCGTCACTGCCTCAAGGCTTCGTCTCACTGCCTTGCTCTCCCCCCGTCTGCCAACAGCCATGACCTCCTCGCCAATACCCCTTGTCCACCTGCCTTCAGCTACCACGTGCCACACCACCCAGAAGCCCTCGAAGCCCTGATGTCAAGCACCGGGCTCCCTGCCCACCGACAGTCCTTCCAGCTTGCTGCCTTGGCAGCTCCTGGCGTGCACCAGGGTCCCTGCCCGAGGCGCCGGCTCCACCTCCTCCTCACTGACCCCTGGCCTCCATGGCAGCCCGCGAGCCAGTGACCCGGCACTCACTGCAAGCACACAGCCCTGATCCCGAAGTCAGCAGCCAAGGCTTCCTCCAAGCCCGCACCTGGGGCCCTGGAGTCTGCTAACCAGACTTACAGGACTGGGCTGGCCGGTTTCACTTTAATTCAGAGCCAGGCTTCAAATGAGCCCCTGCCCCCGCGGAAATCTGCTTTCCATCCTGCCAGGCTGCTACGCGCCCCTTGTGCCGCGCCCACCCTATACCTTCACATGGAGACTGAGCCATCGGAAGGGCCTCAGCTTCCCACCGCAAGACACACACCCACTCCCACCTGCACACAGCTCTGTCCTCTGCTCTGGCATCTCCCCCATCTCCCATCTCCCCCAGGGTTCCCCTCCTCTTCTGCTCAACCAAGCTCTCCTGTGTCATCAGCCTCTCTTTTCTACTGGCTCATCCCCAGCGGCACAAACACACACACAGACCTTTTAGTGTCTCCCATCTTTAAAACACAACAAAACAAAGCCACCTTGCCCGCGCCTCCCACCGCAGCTGCTGCTGTTTCTCTCGCCCCGTCCCCGCTACGGCCCTGCTCTCCTGTCCACCGGGCCCACGTTCCGCTGCAGCTGCTCTTGCTTAGGTCCCCAATAACTCACACCCTGCCAAGCCGCACGGCACTCCTCTGGACCCGATTTACTCAACCTCTTAGCAGATGTCACCCGACTGTACGCACTCCTTGAAACACTATCCCCTCTAGGCTTCCGAGTCTCCCATGCTCCCGGATCTCCTCCTGCTTTTCCTTTTCTACCTCATCTGCCAAGGCTCATTCCTTTTCTTCTCCAGTTCCATGGCTTCAAAAACCATCCATGTCCATGACTCAGAGTTCCCTCTCCAGGCTGGACCTCGTCCCTGAGCTCACGACAGCATGTCCAGCGCCAATATCCGACGGTCACCACTGAAGGCTAACCAGCATCACCATCCCTCCCAGTACTTCTCTTCCAATCTGCCCGAGTCAAAAGCCAGCCAGCCTTCATTTGCCGGTCCCCTATCCCCTAGAACTAATCATGATCAAGTCTCATCTTCTCTACTTCCAAAACTCCCCTTATGTGTTCACCTCTCCCCACTGCCGCTGCCACCGTCATCACCTTTCACCTCAGCCATCACCAAAGTCATCTTCCTGCAGCTTCCCTTCCTCCCTCCTAACCCCTTTCTGCAGGACGCTTCTGTAAATTCTGTTAAAACTCATCAGCAGCTTCCAAGACTTGGAGATGCAAGACAATCCACCTGTTCACCAGGGCTCAGGCCAGCACCGCCCGGCCCCGCGCTACCCTACGCGCCCATCTAACTTCCTGCACCACTGACCCATGCAGAACCAGGCTACAGCCACACCCGCAAGCTCCGCTGCCTCAGGGCCTCGGCGCGCCCGCTCGCCTCCCCGCCTGGGAGGCAGACCCCGACCTTTGCAGGCCAGCTCGCCTCCGGCCTCAGTCTCAATTCAAATGGCACCTCGCTGGGGAGTCGTCCCTGATGCTCTACCTAGAAAGGCAGAAATTCTCTAGCCTGCCCCTTAGTCATAGCAGCTCGTCATGTGCTGGAAGTTTCTGTTGTTTTCTATATTTTCTACCCCCGTAACCCCAGGATAGCAGATTCCATCTTGATCACTACTACAGCCCCATTCCCTGAGCACATAATAGGTTCTCAACACTCAATTCATTTTTACTGAATAAATGAAGGGAAAGAAAAGAAAGAATAAACCATTCGCAAGTACAGAGGTGGGCACAAAGGGCTTTTAGAAAATCAGATTGCCAGGTATTACATAATGTTATACCCTTCCTGAAGTTAATTAAACCAAATTTCATTAACATGTTGAGGAAAATGGAATTGCATAGCAAAGGGTTTATATTATTTTTATTGCTTACTGCCTACCTACTTTCTAATAAGAATATGGAACGGGTACTTTCCCCCCAGCCCCCTTTTTAACTGGCCACCATGCCCTGGCATCCAGGGATCCGAGCCTCAGCTGCCCTTGGCTAGAGCAGGAATAGGGACACACTCTGAGCACTCCCCAGAGGCCAGGCCTAAGTGCTTACAAGCAGCGACAGGATAAGCACATGAACATGAGGAAACTGAGGCACACAGTGGCTTCCCGGTGCTGGGCCTTGTGCTGTCAGGCTTCAGAGTGTACAAGCTCACAAGAGAACAACCCCTAAGTTAACACCTAGATTATCCTAAAGCCATATAAGAAACAATTTCTGGTAAATCTGAGGTATAAATCTTACATCAAGAACCAGAGGTGGCTTTTTAGGAAATCCAAAATTAATTTTTCTTACGAAAGGTGTTTTTTAGGAAATCCAAGTATTTTTTTGTTGTAAGATGTATACTACTCTTTCCTACCAAAATTTACTTTTGCTAGTCAAACCAAATGTTCACTAAGTCCATGTACCAAAATAGATTTCTGAAGTTTTCTAATTTGCCATGTTCATGACTCTAGTAAACTGTAAGCAAGTTACTTTAGCTCTACCTGAAGCACCACTGCTAGCGTCACACTCCTCTTCAGCCTTGTTCGCACCAACACACGCACAAGGGAGGTGTTAAAACGTCTGCAGCCAGGGAGAATTTTCTTAGCTCTAACTCAAAACTCATTGGTTTTGACAACCTTCATTTAAGTATGTTTCTACCTTCTCCTATTGTCTTAAAATGAATACAAATAAAGCAAAAAGATAAAAACCAAAAAATTTCCACAATTTTGGCTGTGGAAGCATGCTTCTACCGTGGTTGACAAAAATAAATAAAAACTTTTACATAACCTAAAATAGACACCCGAGCGGAGAGAACAGCGAGCTAGCGTGACCTGACCTGACGAGATCGTCTCTATCTTGGAAGATGGGTGTTTTCCGATTGATGGTGTAGCTGGGAAACTCCCTTCGGCCGAGGCTGACCAACAGCACAGTGGAAAGCTGTCCCTGTCCGCCACAGGCGGCTTCTTCGTCCTCCACGGAGTCGGCCAGTGAGAAGAGCAGCAAGATCCGGGAAAACACAGCCCTGGGTCCGTGACAGACTCTCAGTGACTGTCCCGCCAACTCTTTAGCTCTGAAAAACGCGCAATACAGAAAGAACTAATTTTTTTAAGGTTTAGATATCAGATTTTACAAATTATTTTCAGGTAAAATAGAGAGAAATGACATGTGTTATTCTAAGTCTGGAGCAAAGCCACTGCATGCAGCATTACTTAACGTCTCTGGGGCTCAGAGCCCCACTGAGGGAATCGGTGAGGACTGAATGAAATAATGTCTCCAAATGGTTTCGACACATGGTTTAACTCAATGAAAGTGCTTCCTTCCCTAGCCACAAAGTGGACGAGGATTCACCCTGGTTGTGAACACTTAAAATACTTGGAAAACTGTCAAAAAGTACCACCTGTTTGCCATTAGCAATTCTCAATTTTTTAAAACTTTGTTTCAACTACAAAATATGAGACAAAAGGCAGCTTAACAAATTATGGAAGCGTTACTGCAAAATATTCTGTCCAGGCACATTTATCTTATTTAATCCTAAAAATAAACTCAATTGTTTCTCCAGTGTTCCAAAAGATGAAGAAATGAGCACAGACTGGTTAAATAACATGACCAAGGTCCCCTTAATGAGGAAAATGAAAAAAGTAAATGCTTGATCATATTCACATCTCATACAACTAAATCCCACGTTCTTTTTTTTTTTTCCACCTTTAGCATTGATATAGTACCTTCTTTGCCTTTGCTACAAAAATATAACAATATTACTATTAACTATAGTCTGTAAGTTAATCAGTTGTATTTTTCCCATGTATCTCCATATTTTTATCAACTTATCATAGAGGAACATTCTTATAGCAATTCTCAATTCTTGATTCAGGTGACTACTCATATTAAGTAAGGGGTGTTTATGTAAATGCCATTGTCAGAGGCTCTTGGCAAGGCAGGGTGTTTCGTGCACCAGGAGCCAGTGCAGATCGACACCCAGGTGTGGTGCTGTTCTCTGATGGACAGGGCAGTCTGGGAGCATCTCCATTCCAGTGTAACTTCAGAGAGAATTCAGTCCAATCGGAGGCCTTCCGGGGGAGCCTGAAGGTCTGGATTACACACAGGACTGAGCTCCCCCACCCAGAGCAAAGCTTCTCAACTCTGTGCTACTGACATTTGGGGTGGACTCATTCTTTGGGGGGGGGGGCTGCCCTGTGCATTGCAGGATGCTTAGCAGCAACCCTGGGCTCTACCCACTAGATGCCAGTAGCATCCCCCCAAGTTGTGAGAAACAAAAGTGTGTTGAGACATTGCCAGGAGCCCCCTGGGGGACAGTATCACGCCAGGTTGAGAACCCCTAGCCTGGTGGAGACCCCACACCTCCCATCCCAGAAAGTATCATGCCCAAAGCAGTGTGCAGCCCCGCGGCCATTGTCGAGATCAGCGCCATCACAAAGACGCCAGAGGGGCAGGGCAGGGGTTCCCATCAGCCACCATTTAACTGAGAACCACTGCAGACAGATGCTACCAAAAAGTGCCTACTTTACCCATTTCCAGGCAAAGCCCCAGGGATGACCAGTGGACCAAGCCTCTGGGAGGCAGAAGGAAGCATTATACAGGGAAAACTGAACAGTGACTATCTACAAGGGTTAAGTAAGTGTAAATAATATGACTTTTTCTGTTTTCTTATTGATAACATCACAGTAAGCAAACCAGGTACTGCCCTAATGTGAGGCTGTTAAAGACTGAAATTCCACTGCTGGGGACTCCAGAAAAATGAAGAAATAAAGTAAAGAATGATCTTAAAGGGTAGTGATTTTAGGTACAATTAAACTAACGTTAAGAATTTTACTTTCTGACAAGTCCAAAGCCAATTTTAAAAATTTTAATCTTATTTCTTTTACCATGTATGTCCACAAGCTAAGTGTCCACAGTGAGGGAGGGCTGCTAATGTCAGCGTTGCTGTTTTTTCCCTATAAAGGAGTTATCTAGAAAGTTAACAACATACTTAAGAAATATGACTAGGGAAAGCAAGGATTTAGAAGACATTTAACACACCACAGGGGTGAGACTTTTATATTTCTAAAGTCAATTATAAATATGAAATATATTAAAATACTTTAAAATAATATACAGCATAAACTGACACTAATAATGTAAGCCTCACATCTAAGTTCTTTTAAGGATTAGTATTCAAAATATCTTCTCAACAAGAGTGAGTTTAGTCCAATTCTGGATGCACAATGATAGCTGAAAGTTACATTTATATAACATTGACATAATTTTTAAAGTGTTTTCCAAAGCATCTTCTCATGTCAACCTCAACTACTCCATCTCCATAATACTAGTTTCCCACACTGACGTTGATATAGATTATTTTATAGATAAAATAAAACTTTGACTGAATACGCTAAAATCCTATTACAGCAGTTAAAACGGTATTTTTCTTGAATAATAAGATACTAGAATTTCCCAAAGGTCTATGGTCTTGGCTCTACTGCCTCTTGGTTTTCCTTGGTCCTGGAAATTATTATAATATTACAGCAAGATCTATGAGTAGTCAACCAAGAGAGCCCAGGCTATTGTACTCAAGGCTCTTCCAGCCTTCTCAATCTAACTGCCACTGAAAAAAGTGCTGCAATCTGAAAGAGTGCACAAGCTATTACAATAAATTCATATGTGCTATCAAGATTTTAAACGTGTTTAGTGTAACAGCAGCCAATAAAACCTTTTCAAAATCACTGCACCAATTCCAGGTTGATTCTTGCCCCAAGTGAAGACTGAACGCTGTCTGGCCAGTTTGAGAAAGGTGTCCACCAACTGCTGCTTCTGCCCACTGGGGTTCACCAAGTGGAAGGTCTTCGCCAGGGTTTTTAGTTCAGGAGCAGAAAGTAGTTCAAGCGCTTCAGAGAGTTCTTGCAATTCAGATTCTGAAACAGTTGGAAAAAAAAGTTAACATTTTTAAACAGACCCCCACCTCGCAGGTCAACTGGTTTTTGACAAGCCTACCAAGTCCACTTTACAGAGACAAACAGTCTCTTCAATGAATGGTGCTGGGTATCCTAACGAAAAGAAAGAAGGGTGTAGCAGTTTGGCAGTTTGACATAGTTATGAATTCCAAAAATAGATACGGATTATGCTTGTAAACTGGTATGTTAATCTGGGCATGATTAAGTTATGATTAGGGCTTTGACTGGGCCACATCAGTAGGGTGTTGAGCCCCGCCCCTTGGTGGGTGGGGAATCAAAGATAAAAGACATGGCAAAGGACAGAGTTGGGGGGTTTTGAGTTGGAGTTCCGATGTTGGAGTCTTGAGCTGGAGCCCCGGGAAGTAAGAGAGCTTGGTCTGAGGAAGGACAGAAGGCCCTGGGAAAAGAGACAAGCAGTTCACCTGATAGTCTACAGCTGGCCTTGTGGAGAGAACAAGCAGCTGAACCTGGAGAGAATCAAGCCCCAGGAAGAGAGGAACCCAGGAAACTGGGCCCCTCACAGAGTTGGGTGAGGGAAGTAACTTATGCTTTATGGCCTGGTAACTGTAAGCTTCTACCCCAAATAAATAGCCTTTATAAAACCCAACTGATTACTGGTATTTTGCATCAACACCCCTTTGGCTGTGCTTATGCAAAATCTGACTAATACAAAGGGAGACCCCCATCTCACTCCCTTCACAAGAATCAACTCAAAATGGATCAAAGACATAAACATAAAAGCCAGGACCATAAAACTCCTAGAAGATAATGTAGGGAAACATCTTCAAGATCTTGTGGTAAGGTGGTAGGAATATGGAGATGCAAGAAAAAATACAATTAAGGTAACCCACAGACTATAGTTAACAGCAATATTGTAAAAAGGGAACTGCTGACGTGTGTTGACGCTGGAATGGAAGCTTCAAAGAAGTACTGTGTTAATAATAGAGGGGTATGGAAAAAATATACCAAATATACGCTGCAGACCATAATTAGTGGTAATCATCTGATGATATCTCATAATCTATAACAAACGTTCCACAACGCTGTAATATGTTGGTCGAGGGGTGCTGTATGGGAATTCTGCATATATGCATGATTGTTTTGTTTTTTGTTTGTTTTTTAGGAGGTACCAGAGATTGAATCTGGGACCTCATACATGGGAAACAGGTACCCAGGCACTGAGCTACACCTGCTCCCTGCATGATTGTTTTGTAAGTTCACAACTTCTCTAAAATATATATATATAAAATTAAAAAACAAAAAAGGTTTTGCGGTAGATGGGGTTCTCTTAAACCTTACACCCAAAGCTTGAGCAACAAGAGAAAAAACAGATAAATGGGACCTCCTCAAAATTAAACAATTTTGCACCTCAAGGACTTTGTGAAAGGAAGCAGCTGTAGCTCAAGTGGTTGAGCGCCTGCTTCCTATATATGAGGTCCTGGGTTCAATCCAGGTACCTCCTAAAATAAATAAATAAATAAATAAGACTGTGTGAAAAGTAAAATTTTAAACGTATTTTTAAAGAATTTTGCTATTTTCTAGCTTTACTTAGTTTAGGAAGAAGGAAGCTTAGTTAGAGGCAAATAAAATAAACCCAACTACAGAAATTTTAATTAGTTTGCCAAACCAATTATTAAAGAATATGGACAAATATCTAGTGAAATTTTAAGATAGTTACTAGAAAGTAAAGAAAAATGTAAAGGACAAATATGGATAGCTGTCACAGTCTGAGAATCCTCTTTAAAAGCTTACTGGAACATATATTCCCTCTTTTTTAACATTAAACCTCTGAGTAGACCTCTCCAAAAGAGGTCATGGAGAAAACTGCTTATCAGCTCTCCTGTCTCCCACAAGTGATGCAGGCTGGGAACCCTTTCCCTCTGAACCCATTCTTGGGCTCATTTATTCAACAGACACATAAGTCATGGCTATGAAGTGTCCCAGTCACCATGCCAGGCCCTAGGAATTCAGAGCTCAATCAGATCTGGCTGGTCCCTGCCTTCAAAGCAGTCACAGATGAGGGCAGTGTCTTTTTCCTTCATTCAACAAATACTTACTGGGCATGTACCAGTGCCAGGTAATGTTCTAAGGCCCTGAGCATACTACAGTGAACAAAACAAAGTCCCTGCACACAAGAAGCTTCCATTCCAGCGTCAACACACAAATAAGGCAGTATCTCAGATAATGGTAAGTGCTATAAAGAAAACCAAAACTAGGCGAGACATACTGAACACAGCACTGAGGTTGGCGGTATTTGACAAGGTGGTCAAGCTGCTCCCGGGTGAGGTGCCACAGGGCAGAGATGGGAATGAAATGAGATAAGCCGTGAGGCTAGGTGGAAGAAGACTGTCCTACGTGGAGGGAACAGCAAGCGCTGGACCTGCAACGGGGTAAGCTCAGCACAGTGAAGAATGTCCAGGAGAGCAGCGTGGCTGCAGCAGAATGAACCAAAGAGGCCAGGCAGAAGATGAGGTCAGAGAAGCAGCCAGGGCACAACTCAGGCTTGCATGGGTCCTGGGTAGGACTTAGAATTGACTGAGTCCAACAGTGAGCCCTTAGGTTCTGAGCAGGAGCATGCTCTGGCTTTGTTTCGTAAAGGTAAGTCAAGGCTCACCTGCAGCAGTCACTTGGCATGCCTGTCACAGAGATTTATGGGATATGTACCAGATCTTCTGAAGCAGGTGCGGACTAAGAATCAGCAGTGCTGGACTCCTGATGGCACTGACATGTGGGAACCACTGCTCCATGGAGGACCTCGTGTCCCCACTGCCTAACCTATCACATGCAAGCTCCTTCATTCAGCCTCCATGCCTCTCCCCAACTTTCCCATCTTCACCCTATCCGGCCCCACCACAACTACATACATCATCTTTACTCACTATTCCCCACCACAAACACTGCCCCAGACACCATCTGGCTTGATTTGCTTATTTTTGTCTAAAAATGTCAGCAACTTGAATCCAAGGGTCATATCTTTCATTCTTCTTAGACCAAGTTTCTAGCATGACACTGCACTCAATACACACCTAGGCACTTGATGAATGCTACTGACAAGAGGACCAAGGCTCCCACTGGCAAAAACAAATCTCCGAAAGCATTTGCATATGCTCAAATCAATTAGACTATCTTGAGGCAAGCAGCTTATAAGCTGTAGGTTAGAAGCAATAGCAGTTCAAGCAAACCAACTTTATTCTACAGTAAAGATGAGGACTGAAATAAGACGGAGTCCAGTTCTTGCTGTTAGGAGACCCGAGGAGGGAGGTATGCTACTGTGTCATATGTCCCTATATCTATCCCTGTGAACTTTACTGTTCTGAATCTGTAACAGTGAAGAAAATAATAAATAATCGTTCCTATTCTAGTATTCTTAACCTGGCTAAGAATGACTTCAGCATCACATGGATAATTTGTTGTCCTAGACAGATTAAAACGTGTCAATTTAAAAGAAGCTGTTAAGCAGGCACCAGCCAGGAGATGGCACTATGCTACAATGATGATCATTCTGCATAACCCTAGTTCTTCATTCAACATTTTCACGTGACACTTCCTTCTACTAATCATACCTGTCTGCAGAAAGCCCGCTTGCTTCAGTTCTTCAATTGCAGGTGTTAAATCTCTGCCAATTTCTTCATAGTCTAATTTATTAATTTTAATCCAGTTTAATTTACGTTGAAAAAGTCTTACATATAACTTCTGACCACTAGCTGCAATAAAGTTAAGAGAAATGGTAAAAAAAGATTGACTTTCTTTTCAAAAACAATACACAAGCATTTGCGCTTTAAAACTGAGGTGAGTACAATATATTCTATAAGAAATACACATATGCTTATTCAACTTATCTTCCAAGAAAATCTTTTTCCCTGTGGAAGATGTAATTTGTTTCAAACAGCAAGACCTGTGGGAATGCCTCCTTGCCCCTTATATTGTCACTGCAGGATAGGAAGCGTACTGGCATGGAAAGCTCTGGAACAGCTCTGCTGCTTCTGACCTGTGTGCAAGTCACTGAACTTTACTGAGACTCGCTTTTCTCTTCTGTTAAAAGGGGGTGAAGGGGACTAACACTGTCTTCCCAAAGTGGGGGGGGGGGATTAAACAACGTCAGGTATCTAATGACTGGTGTGTAAAAACCATAAAAAAAAGATGCAAATGTTGGTCATGCTTATTGGCCATTTTAAACTTCTAAGAAACAAGTTCTCTACTTGCTTGCCACCAACATTTTTCCTCCTTCAGAGGAGTTCTAACCCAGAATTCTAGTTATTTTGCTTTCTGGTTTTGGTTTCAAATGCACTACTACTATCCTATTTTTTGTTGATAAGAAAAAAACTGAAAAAAAATTATTTAAAAATATCTAGCTTTGGGAGGGCAGCAGCCTCTCTAATGAGGTGGTCTGGGCAATGCTACTTAACCAGTCTGGGTCTCAATTTCCCTGTTACCTGGGTTGCCTTTAAATTCTTCCAGCTCGGGAAGCGGGTGTGGCTCAATCGATAGAGCTCCCGTTTACCATATGGGAGGCCCGGGGTTCGCTTCCCGGGGCCTCCTTGTGAGGGCAGGCTGGCCCGCGCGGAGTGGTGGGCTGATGCAGCAGGACCTCACAACAGGAAGCGGGTGTGGCTCAATCGTTGGAGCCCCTGTTTACCATGTGGGAGGCCCCGGGTTCACTTCCCCGGGCCTCCTTGTGAGGGCAGGCCGGCCTGCGCAGCACGATGGACTGATGCAGCAGGACCTCACAGCAGGGGGGAGATAAGCAGACATGGAAAAAACACACAGCAAATGGACACAGCAAACACAAGCAGCAAGGGGGGGATAAATAAATGAATAAATCTTAAAAATAAATAAATAAAGTCTTCCAGCTCTAAAACAGCCTAATCGTATGTTTTACATTTTCAACATTTCCTTTTTTTAAGAGGCAGACTCAATTAGCAGTAGTTATATTCATACAGACAAATTAGAAATACTCCTTGGAGAGTACATGGAACTTGCACTAGGAAAACTGTTCCCATCTCTCTACATCGAAGCACAGAGTCACCGACTATTCAAATTCATGCCATCAGTTCTCCACCAAGATCTGTGACCACTTGGGACAGAAGGGCCCATGTGAGACATTATGGCCCTCTCCTGGTCAGACAGCACAAGGAGAGGTGGAAGCAGTGTGAAACTGTGCCCAGAGAAGTATTTTTCACATTTTAAAAAGTAACACAAGGTATACCATGGTAATTTCACTGTGAATTTTACAATGAAAATCCTCTTAAACTTCTGTCACAATGGCCAGGATTCTTTTTTAATCTACCCATTACTACAGGACAGTGTGGCCCCCAAGGACGCATCCCCTACAGCCATCCTGGCCCTCTGGATTAGCAGTGCACCCTCACACAGTGGCTTTTGCTCCAAGCTTGTACTACCAGCTTGGAGCCATCGCCTGCTGCCAAAAAACTGAGGCGCAGATTGTTTTTAAATGTACAAATTTAGCTTGAAAGTTTCCATTTCCTCCACACTGTGAATTTAAGACAGAGTCCAGAAACCTAAAATGTAAGGGGAAAGAAAATAAGCCTCAGGTTGGTTTGTTTTTAATTTCTCCAGAAAATGCAACATGAAAACAACAAAGTAACCTTATAGTAATTTTGATTGAATGCTTGTAATACAAAGAACACTTTTCCAAGTCACAGTGTATTTTTTTAATCTGGAAAAAGTTGTTTTACAAGCATCACATATATGTATAAAAGAAAAACGACTGCTTCCATTATAACCAAAGCACTACTTGTAAGGCATGACGCTGCAAGAATAAGTATTACCAGGCACCAAGCCCTGTCTCTTTGATACACAAACCTTGTCATGGGCACTGAGTCCACGTCTATAGAGGACCCGCAAAACCACAGCGACTCCGCTAACAGATTACTGCTCAGCTCAGGAGAGGAAACGAGAGGCACACTCAGAGGCAAACAGGCTTACGATACCTGATAATTGATAAAATTTAGTTATGATTCCCCTCTCATGTTCATCAAAGAGCATCATGTCATCTTCATTCTCAAGAACAGCTTTCAGCACCACAAGGAAGCTCTGAAGGTAATAAGGATGATTCGGTGGTGCCCGAGTTGTTTCACCAGGAACACCGCAGGTTGGTCCCTGCTCCAAAGGAATGCTGTGAATGACTTCATTCTTCAAGCCACTGCCAGTTTCCAGAGGACGTTCTTGGATGTTAGTCCATTTAGAAGTATCATTTACAGAACTACAAGATTCTGCCATCAAATTCAACAAGCCTGCTTCAGCTTCTGAAACAGTCATTTTCACTTCTTCACAACTACCTGCCTCACCTTCGCAGACTCCTTTGATAATCTCCTGCTTTTCAAGACTGTCCTCCAAAGAAGACTTAAATTGATTCCCAGGAGTTAAATCTGGTGAAAACACTGGACCATTACCTGAGAAGCCAGGGATGAGGGCCAACTGCCCACATTCTTTGGTAGCCTTTTGGCTTTCAGCTTCCATTATTTTACTGCCTGCTACAGTATGTTGGGAAGCACTCTCTTCTGTAGAATCACACATAAAAACATTTTCCTTTTGAGAACTGTTCTCCAAAATTTGATCCTTGTCCTCAATCTCTGAACAGTTGTCAGCCAAGCTCTTAACTACTGTGGATAAAGAATTCTGTGGATCTGTAACTCTGCAATTCACTAATTCCTTGTTCTTATCTACTGACATTTTAGCTTTTACGTACTGTCGGGACAATTTAGATGACAGGCTTCCCAAAGGAATGACTTTCACATTATGATTTCTCAGCTCATCTCGATTTCTGCATGCAAAATCATCATTACTTTTAAAGTAGGGACTGGTCTGCTGCTTTATGCCTTTTGCTTCGTTACTTTGGCCAGGGCTTAAACTTGTCTTTGCTGATGATGACATCTTTGGAGTTACATCTTCTAAAGCAATATTGGTTAAAGGCACTGTGGACATATTTGAATTCATTAAGCCAACATGCACTGGCTCTACCTGGACAGTGGCATCATTGTTAGCACACATTTCATCAAGATGCCGGTTTAAGTCATATCTCAGGACCATTTTACTACAAATGGGGCAGGCAAGTTTAGCAGGTGGTGCATTGTTAAAATATGAAATAATAGAATTAGATTCATTTTTATTAATTTTGCTGACTGATAAACTTCTTCGAGGTCTTTTTTTGCCAGGTGATCTCCCTTCTGACATCATGAGTTTTGGAAAAACTGAATGTTTTGAGTAATAAAACAGAGTATTTCAGGAGAAAATGAGCAATAGTCAACTTTTACTGTCTTGACCTAAAATAATAAAATGTGGATTTCTATTTGACTTCATGTTATTCATTTATACAATTTCTTCTTCCTACAAAACAAAATGCATGTGGATAAAAAAATCATTTTTATGAATTCAACATAAGAGAAGAAACAGGCTCTAAAACATGGAATGGCAGTTAGCTCCTAGGAAGAGGAAACCACCCTGGGGTTGGGACAGAAGACCAGTGCTCTCCTCCCAGCCCTGCAGGCAATCTGTTCCTCACCCATAAAATAATGGATTGGACATCACAGGGAGAATTCCCAACATTTCCTTAAGGTCTAAAATGAGCGGTTTCTAAAAAGGGCCATTACAAAACTACTCTGTCAGTACCCTTTCCCGGAAGAAAGACCTATGCCTCAAAGACCTGCACAGGAGAAACGCCCGAGCTCACGGGCGTCTAGAACAACGCTTTGCAGCCACCACTAGAAAACCCAAGGCAGGGCTGGGCCCGTGGCCACGTCCGCGCACCTGGGCCTACTCGACCGAGCCCGCGACGCCCCCCGGGCCCCGCGCTTCCTCCAGCCCCGCCGCCCCTCTCGCGCCCCCAGGCGCCGCCGCCCCGCGCTCTCTCCGTCTCTCCCTCCGCTCCCCGCCCAGGCCTCGCCCTCACCCTCGCCCCCCAGGCCCCGCGCTCCCCCTCGCCCCCCAGGCCCCGCGCTCTCCCCCGCGCGCGCCCTCGGAACGCGGCTCGCCCTCGCCCTCGCCCCCCAGGCCCCGCCGCCGCCGCGCCGCGCTTCCCACCTGGCTCCGCGCGCCCAGGCATTCCCAGCCGCTCCTCGCATCCCGGTTCGCCACAGGCGCGGCAAGTGGAGGCTCGAGTGATCGATCTCCTTGCGGGCCACGTGGAAGGCTTTCATCTTGGTAGCTGAGGAAGTCAGAGTCCGGAGCGGGAGAAGCGCCGCCCCTTTTTTCACACCTGGAAGAGGCGGATCTGAAGACCGCCCTGCACGCCTTCTCGGCGGATGGTTTCCCTTTTCCCAGTCTGTGGGAAGGTTGAAGAATCCAAACGTGTTTGATGGGGGAGCATTGTGTGGCAGTGCAGCAGCCTGCCGGGAGAAGGCACAGTCTGCAAGCAACAAGCTCAGTGGTGCGCCCAACCCCCGACCCTCCCCAAAACTCATTTGCTCTTGTTTGCTGATTTGATATAATACATATAATCCCCAAGAGCCTAGAGACAATAAAATGTAGTAATTGGGAGCAACAAGCGTTATTTACTTAATTTGTTTTTAAAATAGTTTAGTTAAATGTAAATCTATGTAATTTACTTTTTTCTTTTTTCTTTATTTGTTTATTTTTATTTTTTTGTAATTTACTTTATAATAGTGGCTATGTTTTATAATTGCAAAAATTACTGAAAACTTAGCAATCAGCTTTTGAGCACTGGTACAGCTGGTTCCAGCATGTCACTGAACGACCTCAAATATAAGCTTCCTGAGAGCAGGCACTTGGTATTTCTTGTCTTTTACCACAATATCCCCACTGCCTGCAACAGTGTGATACTCCACAAATATGTGGTGAATAAATGCATGAATAATTAACAAATAAACCATAATCTGTGCCTTCATGGAGGAGACACTCTGGTGGAGGGGAAGAGAGAGAGAGAGAGAGAGAGAGAGAGAGAGAGAGAGGAGAGAGAGAGAAAGTAAAGTATTTAATGTGTTAGAAGTACCTAGAAGAGAAATAAAGCCAGGAACATCATGATGGGAAAAGAGCAGCAAGGAAAACCTTCCTTTCCAGAAGGTTTTCGATTTATTTTGCCCAGACCCATCAGAGGAATCACTATCTATGGCAGCTGTAGTCTGATGAACTATATTTCTTAAATAATAAGACTTCAAAGTCAAAATGACTCCTTGATCCATGGGCTACATGTTAGCTGGCATGAAAACAGCATTCATCTCATTGTCCGTATCCACCAGAGCTCTTGGGTAACCAGGTGCATGGTCAATGAGCAGTCATATTTTGAAAGAAATGTTTTTTTTCTGAGCTGTAGGACTCAACAGTGGGCTTCAAATATTTAGTAAATCATGTAAACAGATGTGCTGTCATCCAGGCATTGTTGTTCTATTTATAAAGCACAGGCAGAAGTATAACATAGTTCTTGAGGGCCCTTGGGTTTTTGGAATGGTGAATGGGCACTGGCTTCAACTTAAAGTCACCAGCTGCATTAGCCCCTAACAAGAGAGTCAGCCTGGCCTTTGAAGCCAGGCATTGACTTCTCTGTGCCTATGAAAGTCCTAGACGGCATCTTCTTCAATAGAAAGCTGCTTTGTTTACACTGAAAATCCGTTGTTTAGTGTAGCAGCCTTCATCAATTATCTTAGCTAGACCTTCTGATAACTTGTTACAACTTCTACATCAGCACTTGCTGCTTCATCTTGCACTTTTATGTATGGAGATGGCTTCTTTCCTTAAACCTCATAAACAAACATCTACTAGCTTCAAATTTTTATTCTGCTGCTTCCTCAGCTCTCTCAGCCTTCATTGTACTGAAAAGAGCCAGGACCTTGCTCTGGATCAGGATTTGGCTTAAGGAAATGTGGCTGGTGTGATCGTCTATCCAGACCACTGAAACTTTCTCCACATCAGCAATACGCCTATTTCACTTTCTTATCATTCATGTGTTCACTGGAGTAGCATTTTTAATTTCCTTCAAGATCTTTCCCTTTGCATTCACAACTTGGCTATCTGTTCAGTGCAAAAGGCCTAGCTTTTGGCCTATCTTGGTTTTCGGCAATCCTTCCTCACTAAGCTTAATCATTTCTAGCTTTTGACTTCAGGTGAAAGACCTGCCACTCTTCCTTTCACTTGAACACTTAGAGGCCATTGTAGGGCTACTAAATGGCCTAATTTCAATGTTGTTGTGTCTCAGGGAATAGGGAGGCCTGAGGAGAGGGAGAGAGACAGGGGAATGACCAGTCACTGGAGCAGTTAGAACACACACAATACTTACCATTAAGTTTGCCATTTTATATGGGTTCTATTCACGGTGCCTCCCACCCAATTACAATAGTAACTTCAAAGATCACTAATCACCAACCATATATTATAATATATAATAGTAATGAAAAAATATGAAATATCGCAAGAGTTATCCAAATGTGACACAGAGACACAAAGTGAGCATATGCTGTTGGAAAAATGGCACCGACAGACTTGCTCGACACAGAACTGCCACAAACCTTCAATTTGTAAAAAGGACAATATCTGTGAAGCGCAATAAAGTGAAGTGCAAGAAAACGAAATAAGCCTGTATATTGAAATAAGCAAGAATTTACAAGACAAAGAGAGGCTGACAGTGTTCTAGGGGGTAAAATCATCAGGGAATAAGAAGTGATTTAGACAATGGCAGGACGGGAGGGGTGGTTGGTGATATGACCTGGTGATGTGACATTCAAAGATGGCAGTGAAAGGGTCTAGGAAGGTGTGGGGAAAATGGTCTGGATGTGGCAATGAAATACAAAGACATCTGCTCAATGGATTGAATGAGTGACTGTACAAAGCAAAACTTTAAAATGTTTAGAAAATATAGAATAGCTTTATGATCTTGAGGGCAGTATAGGATTCCTTAAAAAAAAAAAAAGACAAAAAGTGCTAATCATAAAATGAGAAATTGACAAAC
>JAQZBX010007590.1:0-50148 GCA_029593785.1 Cabassous unicinctus
GGTGATGTAACTCCACCTCAAATTGAGAGGGAGCTTTGATCCCATACAGCCAATGGATGGAACTCTCTTACTTGCAGTGGTAGTCTCTCTCATTTCCTTGTTATGGTGGCTGTCAATTCTCACCTTCCTGTTACTTGTCCTCGGTGAGCCCAATGAAATGGAAAATAGTATTGCAAATCCACTGAGGCTCAAAACCTGGTTGGCACATGGACAGCCCAAAGATTCAAGTCTCTCATATTACATATTACTGTCATATTACATCTACCAACTCCAGCACCAAGTATGGGTTCAACTAGAAGGGACAGGTGAACCATGTGTAGGGAAGCCATACCTGAGTCCAACTCTGTCACTCTCAGGAGCACAAACTCCAAAGTAGGGCTCACTGACATGGCACCAAACTCCAGAGCTATCTGCCCTGACCACAAGACCTGAGTTCTTCCAGAGCCCTCAGGAAACCCACTATTTGGAGTAGTATCCACTTTGGCAGTCTATGAGATCCTGCTGAGATGTGCAATAGCGTTACCACTGGGATGACCTCCCAAATCACTTTGAAGTCTTTTAGCCCTATAAAATCATTTGTCTTTACTTTTTCATCCTTTTATTCAAGGTTTTTTTCCATGTAGTTGTTATCACACTCACCACACACAATTTCTCTTTCTTGCACCTAGTCTTGTACTTAGTGATGTTTAAAATGGGTGCCTTAGTCACTAACAATGTGTTGTGGATACCCACAAATACAGGAAACTTTTACAAGTCTTAGTATTGTTGAGGCTTGATTTGCTTGTCAACATCCAGAACCCTGAAGAAAGCTTGAAGCAATATCTACATAGCTTGGTGTTTACTTTTGTCCATCGGACAGAGGAAAGGGTCCTAGATATTGTATTCATCAGAATTGCTTGGCTTGTATTCACTATGGTATCTGCCCCATATTATGGAGTAGAGGGTTCATCCATTGAGCACATTTTGGACAGGACTCACTGGCTGTAAACATATCACTCTACTTCAAGGGCAAATGTAAACTTTTACATGCTTCACATACACTCTTAGGACCCTTCTGTCCCTATTTATTGTGTAGCCAATCTGCTTGATCATGATTTCCATCAACCCATTTAATTTTAGTTTCTGTTTTGGCTTCCAGGTTTCCCAAAAGCATGAGGGAAATATGGGCTGGAATATGCCAAATTTTTATTTTGGCATTGGTTGTTCTTTTTTTACCCTAACCCAAATATCTTCTCAGAGGGCTTTACGCTATATATCCTAACTACCTGTGTTCCATTTCTCTTATTGCCAGCATCCCATCCAGAGAATCAGACTATGACACACAGCCCAGGTGTTGGAGCATATGGAGACTGGTGTAAGCTCATGGACGATAACTATCCAGATGGCTCATAGCTCAGCCCATTGACTGCTTTAATTCTCTCCTTCACCCATCCATATGGTTTTAATAGTTATTTGAACAGCTATCATGTGCCATCAGGGGTGTGGTCCTCTGCAGAAACCATCTGCATACCAGATATCTTCCCATGTGGCTTCTACTCATTATATTATAAATGCTGCTTTCTCTGTTGCTGGAATGGGTGGTGTAGGAGAATTTGGATGCTCTACATATGTAACTGTCCCCAATAATTTATGTAAATCTTTAGATAGTGGCTAGTATGGAGAGAACTCCATTGCTGTAAATAAGTATTTGATTTTTATAGTGTGCTAGCCTGTTCACAAACACTTTTAGACTGACTACAGGTGTCTTTGACTGTCATTTCCACTGCCTGGAAATGATATTCACAGTTATTTGCAAAGTCACTGTTATAGGCTCAGTTTGCATAAGACCAACATATACTGCTAACAGTTGTTTGTCAATAAGACTGTATCATTTTTCTGTTCCTGTTCTTTGCTGGGACCAGAACCCAAGTGACACACCCTTCTTGCTTTGTTTTTGCCACAGGACCCACCCAAAACCTTCTGGGTAGGTGGCAATATCCAATTCACAAGCTTGCCTTGCTATTAAAGTGCCTAGAGATTGGATCTGTTTTACAGCCATTTGCTATAACTTTGACAGGGGTAACCTTTGACTTACCTGGCCAAACTTCCCACAGGAATTTTATAGACTGTCCAGGCACCTGGATCTAGGCATTTTTGGTGGCTCATCTTCAACATTACAGGCACTGCAATGGGAGGTGCACCATTTTTGGAGATGAAATACTATAAGAAGTAAGCATAATATTGTCAATATAGTGAAACACAGCAGCATTTGGTGGTTTTTCCCATTTTGCTAGATCAGGTACCACCACTGCATGACAGATGGTCAGGCTGTGTAGGTGCCCTTGTGGTAAAACCTGGAAAGTCCACTGACACACTTCCACATAAATGCCTACTGACCTTGGCTGTCTTCAGCTAATAGGATACTGGAAATGTGTTAACAAAGTCTAATACATAATGGAAATCTCCTAACTGGCCAAATAAGTTATCAAGAAACATTGCAAAATTTGTAACTGTGGAATGAATAGGAGGAACAATCTCATTTCATTCTTGATAATAGACCTTCCTTCTCCCACTCTCATCAGGTTTTCTCACTGGCCATACAGGATCATTAAAGGGCTCTGTGCTGGTCATGTGATCCCCACTCTGACCAGTTCTTGTAGTGTTTCATTGATTTCAGCATGTCCACCTGGGAGGAAATGTTGTTTAGTATGGGTGACCCTCCTGGTTACAGGCAAGTGCACTGGGTACCAATAAGTAACACCTCATATAGTTTATTTAATCCTGCATATGTGATGGCAAATTTCACTGGTGGTGACCCTTAATATATATTTGGGTATGGGAGAAATATATATGACAAAATGTTAGAGGGTGAGGCATCCCATTTGTAATGTTTGGATAATTTGCACTACTCATATGGCTTTCCCCTCATATCCTTCTATCACATTTAGAAGCCCATAGGTTTTCTCATAGGGATTCTCATAGGTCAGTGTGCACTGTGCTCCTCCAATATCAATAAGGGTTACAATGTGCAAATGGCTTTGTGGAGACCAGTGGATATCTAGCTCTATGTGAGGCCTTCTGTTCACCTGGTGTCATCCATATTTGCAGGTTACTGTGGCCCCAGCCCTAGCCTTCAGAGACAGGGGTATCCACTCCCTTATATCAGACTTACTTTCCTCAGGAGCTGCTGAGGTAGTAATAACAAGTGGCACAGACTTACATGTAGGCAGTAGCTGATATCTTTACCCCTTTGGCAGCTTTTGTCAGAGATCTACTAATATAACATTACGTTGTTGTTTGTTTTTTTTAGTGGGGGGACTGCAACAATTAGATCAGCCTATAATGGTTTAAAGGTTACATGTATGGGCCCCCTCTTTCCCTTAACTTGCAAGATCTCTTTGGTTCATTTCTTTACCCCTTTTGATGAAGCTAATTCCATCTCACCTGGGTCTACTCTTGCTTATGCCATCTGGTGAATGGGCTAGCCAAATAGTGGGCTTAGAATATCTACTAATGTCCTATTCAGGGCTGGAAGCATGATTTGGAAGATTTTATCCTTTATACTGCCTGTGAATATTTCATCATCAGATCCACAACAGTTCAGCATATGATGCCTACTAATTCTCTGACTATATACTGTAATTCTTCTATAGATGACAATTTGCCTATTGTAAATGGTATATCTCCTTCATTAGGCCAGACCAATTTTTCAGCTTAAATGTGCCATACTAATATTTTTTGAATGCCGTCTGTTCCTTGCTGTGCCTGGTGAAGATGCTGATGAAGAGAAAGAGATGTAAGTATGCTGGCCATTATTGTCAATTTTATTCCTAGAAGCATAATACCATATCCTTTTACATCCCATAATCTAACCAAGCAAGTGTGCTCTCTCAACCTTTTTGTTTAAAGGTTTCTGTTAGTTCTACTAATTATGCAAGAATATCCTCTTTCATTACTGTCTGATTTTGAGCAGGTATCTCTTCCTGTGTGTCATCAAAAGCCCTGATTACTTTCTTTTTTATAGTTATTAATGGTATTGCTTTTCCAGACTCATCTTCAATTGCAATTTTCTCCTTCAATCTTTACTCTTCTGCACTCTCCCAGAGATCCCATGCCTTTGAATCCCAGGTTTCCCTCTGGATAACTGCTCAGACCTGCCACTGTGGCATCCTTCATCCATGCATTCTAACAACTTTACATGTTATTACTTATAATCATCCTTCTTTGGTTTCTACCTTTTTGCCATAACATTAGCATTGTTGGAACAGGCTAACCTAACATCATTTTCTAGAGCTAAAGACTTCTAATCTCCTTACTTCAGCATGTGCTTTTAAAAGAATTATTAGAGAATTTTCAGATTTGCAGAGCAATCATGCATAAAATATAGGATTCCCATACACCACTCCAACAACAGCAGTTTGCATTGGTGTGGAATATTTCTTATAAATGATGACACCAAATTTTTATAATTGTACTATTTATTAAAGTCCATGGTTTAACTCAAGGTTTTCTGTTTCTGTAGTGCAGGTCCATGGAATTTTTAAAAAATTATTCTGTTATCGAATACATGATCTAACATTTCCCTTTTTAAGCATATTTAGATATATATTTCAGTGATGTTAATTTTGTTCACCATGTGGTGTTACCATCACCACCATCAATTACCAATATATTTCCATTATTTGAAATAGGAATATTGCACATTTTAAGCCTTAACTTTCCTTTCCATATCCTCACCCTATCCCCTGGTAATATATATTCTAGATCCTGACTATGAGTATGCTCATTCTAACTTGTCCAAATCAGTGATATAAAATAATATTTGTCCCTTTTGCCTGGCTTATTTCACACAAACTTATATCTACCAGGTTCATCTATGTTGTCAATTGTATCATAATTTAATTTCACTTTAACGTTGAAAAGCATTACATTGTATGCATATACCACATTTTATTTATCAGTCCATCAGATGAAGAACACTTGAGCTGTTCCCATATTTTGGCAATGCTAACTATGAGCATCATGTGTAAATGTATGTTTGAGTCCTTGCTTTCAAATATTTTGGGTATATATATAGTAGTTGGATTGCCAGGCCACAAAGTAGTTCTATATATAGCTTTTTGAGGAATTGCTAGAGTGTGTTCCACAATGGCTGCACCATATTACATAGTCACCAACAATGAATGAGAGTTCCTATTTCTCCACATCCTCTTAAACACTTGTTGTTTTTTTATAGCAGCCATTCTAATTGGTGTGAATAGTATCTCATTGTGGTTTTAATTTACATATCCTTGATGGCTCATGATGTTGAGCATCTTTTCATGTGCTTTCTGGCCGTTTGCACATGTTGTTCAAATCTTTAGCCCATTTTTTTAAATTGTGTTGCTTCTCTTTTCCTGTTAAATTTAAGGATTTCTTTATATACTCTGGATAGTAAGCCTTTATCAGATATGTGGTTTCCAAATATTTTCCCCTATGGTGGAGGTTATAATTTCCCTTTCACGATAAAGTCCTTTGAGAATAAAAAGTTTTTAATATTTACAAGGTCCCATTTATCTATTTTTTCTTTTGTTACTTGTGCTTTGGGTATATCTAAGAAACAATTGTTTAACACAAGGTCTTGAAGTTGCTTCCCTACAATTTCTTCTGGAGGTTTGATAGTTTTAGCTTTTACATTAAGGTCTGTGATGCATTTTGAGTTGGTTTTTATATATGGTGTGTGTTAGGGGCTCTTCGTTTTTTTGCAAATGGAGATCCAGTTTTCCCAACACCATTTTTTGAAGAATCTATTCTTTCCCAATTGTGCAGTCTTTTCTACCTTGTCAAAAATCAGTTGGCCAAAATATGAGGGCTGATTTCTGAGCTCCCAATTTGATTCCATTGGTATCTACACCTGTCCTTGTGCCAGTTCCATGCTATTTTGATTATTGTGGCTTTGTAATAAGTTATAAGATCATAAAGTATGAGTAATACAACTTCATTCTTCTTTTTCATGGTGCCTTTGTCTATCTTGGGTACCATAGCATTTCATATAAACTTAATGATTGGCTTTTCTATTTCTGCAAAGATGGTTGTTGGAGTTTTGATTGGGATTGCATTGAATATTTAAATTTCTTTGGGTAGTGTTGATAGTTTAATGATATTTAGTCTTCCAATCCTTGAACACAGAATATCATCTCATTTATTTAGATCTTCTTTGATTTCTTTTATCAGTGTCCTGTAGTTTCTGTGGAAAATTTCTTTACATCCTTGGTGAGACTTGTACCTAGATATTTGATTCTTTTGGTTACTATTGTGAATGGAATTCATTTCTTGAATTCTTCTTCTGATTGTTTATTGCTGGTGTATAGAAACACTACTGAATTTTTGGTGTTTATCTTACACACCACCACTTTGTTGAATACATTTTTTAGCCCTGGTAGCTTATTGTGTATTTTTAAGGATTTTCTGAATATAGGATCATATCATATGCAAAGAAGGAAGGTTTTGTTTCTTCCTTTCCAAATTTAATGCCTTTTAATTCTTTCTCCTGCCTAATTTCTCTGGCAAGAGATTTCAGTACAATGGTGAATAACAGAAGTGACATTGGTTGTCTTAATTTGCTAAAGGGCTGTCAATACAAAGTACCAGAAGTGGGTTGACATTTATAATGTGAATTTCATTTGGTGTAAACCTTGCCATTTTGATGCCATGAAATATTCAAATCAAAGCCTCATTTGAGATGCATTCGTCAACAAAATCAGCTACTGGTGATCCTGGTGTATTGCCACATGGTGAAAATGGCAGCTGATCTCTGCTGAGGTCCCTGCCTGAGACTCCAGAATCTACTATCCCCTTGAGCTCAGCTGTGAGTAACCAGTCATAGGGCTTGTCTCTTTCCAAGCCTCCTTTCTCAGTCTCAGCTGTTCTTTTTTCTTCCAAGGTTCAGTTGTGGGCTATCAGTCATAAGGCTCTTTCTTCAGCCTTGAGCTTCTCCCTGGGTGCAGGCTCTTAATGAATTAATGAGTAGGCTTTCATATCTAGCAATCCTCATCCTCTTTCATGGTAGAGTGAAAAATGTCAGCTTCCATTCTCTGTCTTTATGTATGTCTCCATTTATCTAAAGCTCTAGTAAGAGGGTGGAAACCCAGCCTGAGACATACTTCACTGATGTACTACAATCTAAAGTGTCCAACACCCACAGGAATGGATTAGTTCAAGAACATAATATTTTCCATTTTGGAATTCATAAAAGAACTTAAAACTCTCACAGTGGGCATCCTTGTCTTGTTCCTGATCTTAGAGGGAAAATGTTCCATTGTCCACCATTAATTAGGATGTTAGCTGTGGGTTTTTCATATGTGCTCTTTATCATGATGAAGAACTTTTCTATTCCTAGTGTTCTAAGTGTTTCTATCAAAGAAGGGTACTGTATTTTGTCAAATGCCTTTTGTGCCTCAATTGACATTTCTCCCCCCTCCATTCTGTTAATGTGGTGTATTATATTGATTTTTCCCATGTTGAACCAACCTTGCATACCAGGGATTAATCTCATTTGATTAAAGTGTATAATTTAATATACTGTTGGATTTGGTTTGCTAGTATTTTGTTGAGGATGTTTGTATCCATGTTTATAAGTGATATAGTATGTAGTTTTCTTTTCTTGTAGCTTTTTTTTGTGGGGGGAGTTGCTATGAGGGTGATGTCCTTATAGTATGAGTTAGGAAATGTTCTGGCTTCTTCAAGTTTTTTGGAAGAATTTGAGCAGAATTGGAATGAATACTTCTTGGAATGTTTGGTAGAATTCCAATGTGAATCCACTTAGTCCTAGGCTTTTATTTCCCTGGAGGTTTTTTATTACTGATTCAATCTCATTCCTAGGAATTGGTTTCTTTAGATCTTCTATTTCTTCTTGAGTCAATATAGGTAGTGTGTGTGTTTTTAAGAATTTGTCCAATTCATGTAGGTTATCTAATTTATTGGCATATAGTTGTTTTTTGTATTCTGTTATAGTCATTTTTATTTCAGTGGGGTTGATAGAAATGCCCCCTTTGCATTTCTGATTTTCATTTTTTATCATCTCTTTCTTATATTGGTCAGTCAAGTTGACCAAAGTCCATTTTATTGATATTTTCAAATAATCAACTTTTTGGGGTTTTTTTTATTCTATTTTTTTTTTACTTCTTTGTTTGTTTCCTATTTCATGTATCTCCATTATAAACTTTGTTATTCCCTTCCTTCTGCTCAATTTAGGTTTAGTTTTTTCCTCTTTGGCAAATTCTTCCAGTTTTGTGTTTAAGTTTCTGATTTGAAGACTTTCTTCTTTTTTTAATGTAAGTTTTTAAAGTTATAATTTTCTCTCTTAGCGCTGCCTGTGCTAACTCTCATAGGTTTTGGTATTCTGTATTTTAATTTTCATTCACCTAAAAATATTTCCTAATTTCACTTCTGATTTTCTAATTTAACCCATTAGTTGTTTAAGAGTATGTTGTTTAATTTCTACTTTTTTCTGAATTTTACATTTTTCTCTCTTTTAATGATTTCTAGCTTAATCCGGTTTTGGTTGAAGAATATACATTGTCTGATTTCAATACTTTTGAATTTATTAATATTTGTTTTATGACTTAACATATGCTCTATCCTGAAAATGATCCACATGCACTTGAGAAGAATGTGAATTCTCTTTTCTGTTGAGTTCAGTGTTCTATATAAGTCTGTTAGCTCTAGTTGGATTAGTTTATCATTCAATTCCTTTACTTCCTTACTGATCTTCTGACTATATGTTCTATGCATTACTGAGTAGTCTTCCCTAAATTCTCCTACTATAAATGTCAAAACACCAATTTCTCCCTTCAAATCTGTCAGTATTTGATTCATATATTTTGGGATTATGATGTTAGTTACCTACATATTTTTAATTATTACATATTCCTGTTGAATTATCCCCTTTATCAGTATAAATTGACCATATTTGTCCCTCCTAACTGCTTTTTACTTGAAGTCTATTTTATCTGATATTAGTATAACTCCCCCAGCTCTCTTTTGATTACTACTTGAATGGTATATTTTACATCCTTTCACCCTCAACCTACATGTGGCTTTGAATTTAAGTTGAATCTCTTAAAGATAATGTAGAGTTGGGTCATGCTTCTTATGCATTCTGCCAGACTCTCCTTTTTAACTGGAGAGTTTAATCCATTTACATGTAAAGTCTCTGTTGGTAATATGGAACTTTCTTTTGCCATTTTGTTTTTTAGCCTTTTAACTGTAATAACTTTTTGTCCCTCACTTCCATTAAAGCCTACTTTTATATTTATTTGCTTTTATTGTGTTTTACCATATTGCACAACTTCTCATTTTTATCTGTATATATTTTCCTTGTTGTTACTATGGGTTTACAATTCAACATCTTAAATATATTATAAACATACTTGGTTCAATATCAACTTAACTTCAATAGCATGCCCATATACTTTTCCTACACCATTCTGTCCCCCAACAATTTTTGTGCTTGTTATTGCTTATGTCTTTGTACATTGTATATAAAAAACAATAATTTATCATTACTTTTAATGCATTTGCATTTTACCACGTTTAGGAAGTAAGGTACATACCACTCTCTAGTGCCTTTTTCATTAAGTCTTAAGAATACCTTTTAGCACTGTTTACAGGGCAAGACTAATGGTAAGGAACTCCTTTATCTTTTGTTTATCTAAAGATATCCTATTCTTTCCCTCTTTCTGAAAGAGGGTCTTACAGGATAAAAAATTCTTGGCTGGCAGTTGTTTCCTTTCAGTGCTTTAAGAATTTCATCCAACTGCTTTATTTATTAGTAGTATAATTAATTATTTGTATTACTAATATTATTATATTAGCCTATCAGTTTCTTTTCTTCATTTATTAATTAAAAATTGGTTAGCTTACAGAACATGCATGCATAACATAGAGGCTCTCATGCATCACCCCACCACCAGCACCTTGCATGCTTGTGGAATATTTCTTACAAATGATGAAAGATATCATCAAAATATTAGTACTAACTATAGTTAGTAGAGAAACATGAGTTATCTTCATTTGAAATGATAACACAGAAACCTAGAAAATTATAGAATATATGAGCCCTGCTTCATAAAAGAAAATATGCTAACTTTTTGCCAGTAAACAATGAAAACATTAAAGATAAATTAAACCCTGGTAGAGCAACTGTTTTACAGTGTACTCTTGGGACAGAAAGATATCCAAAACTGTAATGTTCAGCCTGGTAATTTGTATACTGCAAAAGACATCTCCACAAAGATACACTCAACCTCATTAGAAAGGTCCCTACTAGGCACTTCTAACTTAATTGTGTGCAGCTAAATTAGAAAGCATTGATTCCTGGATTCACATTTTTCTTTAAAGAAATTTCTTACCCTGTCTGGAAATTCATACATAATGGACATCTAAAGCTCAAAATGACCGAGGATCAGAATCAGAGAACATCTGACATAGACACTATCCCAAGACTCCAGACCAGGTCTGTACAGTTATTACTGGTAATCTTAGGCTTAAGTCACCCAAAAGTGAATGGCATCTGATGAAGTGAGCTAACACAAGAACCAGGAAAAGACTTGAATTTCATCAAATGAAATAAAATCAATAATATTCATTATTATCTTATTAGGTCTCATTCAAATTTTTAATCTCACCTTCACCACAGTCCATCTTTGTCCCTCCAATAATGAATAATAAATCCTAAGCATTTTTAAAATTTTCTTTCTTACCCTTACTATCTTCAAAGTCCCTTGTCATTCATCATCATTTTTTCCCAACAAGACAATGGGCTGATCATGTAGAAAATCTATCAAATTGCTGGATCTGTGCTAATTTAGACTCCCCATAAGGGCCCCATTTATTGGCCACATCCATAGGCATTCAAACCTGGAAAACATTAAAAACCTCAAAGAGAAAATGCAAATATTACATAAACTAGTGAACACAGCAGCTTACGACTTAGTTGGTTAAATCATAGATTTTGTAATCACTGGATTCATAGCATATTTCAAACCTTGCTAATCCTTTCTTTTTTTTTTTTTGCTAATCCTTTATTAAGTTACTAAAATATCTCTTCCTGATTGTTTCATCAGAATTATACCCACCACCCCTTCCTATGTCATGCTGTTACCAGATTTTGTCACGGTTCTTTACTATGCTGTAGAAATGAATTTCAAGGGCATGTCAGATTAGTTAGGCCAGTAATTGATTAAGGAATGGTGAGAAGAGAAATGGGAGAAAATAACAGATTATAGGTCCCAGTTAGAGAGGATTGGGCTGAAAAGTGATAAAGAGGACCAATTTACAGGCTACACTTTCCCATTATAGATTATAAATGTCCAGGTTTTATTTGCATATTGAACCAGGCAGAAGCAAAGAAGGCTAGAACAGATTTCCAAAGGCAAGAGAGAGATTCAGGCTTTGCACCTGCTTTTTGAACCATTAAATATTCTATCCCATTGCTAATGGCATGGGAGGATTCCCAGCTGTTTGCTGTTTTAATTGATTACCCCACCCATCACTCCCCCAGAAGGGCCCAATGATAATGTCCCTGGAGTTATCCATGCCTTCTCCTGGCTTCTGGAGGAAATCTCATTCATTATGGTCTTCCAGAAGCCATCTTGGGGCTATTGTTATCCAAGTGGCCTTTTGCCAGGTTCCAGATCCATATATTGATTCCCTATTTTCTAGCCTGCTTCAGTGCTATTGCGTCAAATCCTTGATCTTGAAGCTTGCTTTTATGAAAGTTATTTCTGTAATGATGAAACTAAGCCTATTTATAATTATATTTAATGTCTGAGTCATGCCCTGAATGCCCCCTTGTTGAAATGTGGGCTCTTTCTAAGCAAAACTATGAAAAGAAACTCACTGCATTTCCCCTGCATGGGCTATGACTCTCAGGGATGATTATCCCTGGTGCAGAAGGATTAATAACAAATGTTAGTCAACATTGCTTTTGGAGAAAGGTGTTTATGAAAAGGGGGAAATGTAAAAAGAAATAGAACAAAATAGAGTTCCTATAGCTAAAAGACTTGAAATGGTGTCAGGACGCCATTCTGGAAGTTACTCTTATGCAAATCTCAGCCAGATATCACAAACTGCCAAAGTATGAAAACTTCAAACAACAATGTTCTTCAAAACCCTAATGACATCTGGACACCATGAAAAGATAAAGAACTCAGTACATTACTTAATCTGATGGACAATAGAAATACTCCAAATATCAGCCAATCACAAAAAACTTATCTTATACTGTTTCTTTACAAATCCTTGCCTGGAAGTGCCAAGATGAGACAAAATTTGGGTTTCTCCCTGAATCTGTGCTCCCCAAATTGCAATTCTAAGCCCCAAAATAAATACCTTTGCTGCCTTATAGCTTAGTTTGCAATATTTCAGCTAAAAGGTGCATGTAATTGATGGGGAAATAGAAAATAAAAGAAAATAATCTTCCAAACCAGAAAACCTCTCCACTAAGATAGAAGAGGAAGAAAAACAAATTTATTATTGAATAACCATTAAATGAGAAGGTGCTAGATCATAAGCAATCTGCAAACAAATTGCAAAGGCAGACAGAAATCTTATGCTTTTTATGTGACTAAGCAGATACAACCCATTACATACACATTTTCAGAATTTCAGAGCTAGAGGCAGGTTTAAAATTTGGAACCAATATCATTCTTCACCCCATCCTACTGAGTTATGCTCATCTCTTACCAGTTAAATTGGAGATATTTTCTTTAATTAAATTTGAATCAACTGTATTCCTTCCTTGAAGAGACCTTTATGTGGGATAAAATTTGCAAGAGACTTAGCCACTTATATACATTTCAAATTTGTATATATATATTTTAAAAGGTCAGAGAACAAGACTTAAAATTATGGGTTTTCTAATGTAAATCCCAAAAGAGATGTAAAGGAGGAGGAAATATTCTCCCTTATGTCCAACAAGAATAATAAAGCTATTCCTCTTTTTAATTTGTGTTTGCAGTTACATATCACACAAATACATAGAGATAAGTGCACTTCCTAATCATGTTAAGGGGAATACATAAAGTTAAAATCAAGAAAAGTTGCATGTAAAGTATCTTGGAATTGGCACCTAGATCAAGTGAACTGGTTTGGGGCTAAGCCTACCAATTGACTAAAGGCCACAGTCTTTTTCCATGAAGTTACCTGCTGTCAGTGGACATCCATTCCATTAATGGTAAAAGGAGTGTCTTAGGAGGAACAACCAGGAGAGAAACATCTTTTAGTCAAAATGACCGAATTTTAATAATTAATGGAGCAATTACTTCTTTTATTTATCCTCTCTCCAAACACTTCACTTCCTGTTGGAACCCTTTAAACCATGAGTGCTTCCCAGGCTTCAAGAGATTTGGGCACCCATGTCCAACAGAGCCAGGTGGTTTTGTAATTTTTGGAACCCAAAACACATTTAAAAAGTTAAAAGGGGGATTATCTCTAAGAAGGGATCTGCTTACATGACCACTGAATCCCTATGTTGGAATGGGTGCCTGTCTCTTGTATTGATTAGGTACAGGCATGGAATTTAATGCTGAATGAAGGGCAAGACTGCCATGGGTTATAACCTAGCTATAGTACATATTGTAATTGCTCCACCAACTTACCAGAGATCACCCAATTTAGGACTTCCTTGTCTCTTAGTCTCCAATATAAACTCTTGACCATTTGGGTTCACCCTTAGGTGGGGGCCTGTGTGTAGGTTCATCTTTCAGCCTAAGACAGGATAAGACTTGCTGCTGACAAAATTTTGGTTTCGGCCAGGTGGGGTGTTGCTTACAGAATTAACAGACAACTTTGGACTAAGAGTTTGTCTTTCATGAATTTCTATTAAATCCAGAATATGTATGGTCTCTTTCATTGTCTTTAAGGAAGACTGATATGTGTGAGGCTTAATGTGTGGTGACAACTTCAAAGCCAAAAAAATCCAACAGTGTATATTTGGGTGGGGACCAATGTCTTCCATGTGGGTCACTCTCAGTCTTCAGGAGAGGTACTATACTAGTCAGGGTTCTCTAGGAAAGCAGAACAAACATTAGATATCTGTAAATATTATGAAATTTCATGAAATTTTCTCACATAGCTGTGGGGATGCACAAGTCCAAATCTGTAGAGCAGGCTACAGGCCAAGAACGCTGATGAAGATCTTCATGAATTCCCCAGGAGACACTGGCTAGCTGAAATAGAGATGGAAATTCTTTCTTCTGACTGTTGAAATAATCGCCTCTCCCTTTAAAGTCTTCAACTGATTGGGTGAGACTTCTCTCATTGCTGAAGGCAATCTTCTAGTTGACTACAGATGTATTCATCTATAGATGCAATAAACTTACTGATGATTTAAGTACACAAACTGTAACAATTAAGGCAGTGCTTGCTGACCAAACAGCCAGGCACCAGTACCTTGAAAAGTTGATACATGAACGTAATCATCACACTGCCCCTTTCCTCAGTCCCTTGCTAGATGTCAGGCACTGGAGAAAGTCACCCCTTTTTCAGATACTAGAAAGCTTATTGGAATCAATTGAGTCAAGAATGAAGGGAGTACCTATAATTTACACATGAAATCACCACCATCACACATCATAGAACTCCCTGGAAAGCTGTTGCTTTTCTGGATGTGCCAGATAAAGGACAGGTCCAACGGTCAACACAATTGGCCAATCTTCAGGTAGCCATATTAGTACTGGATTCCTTAGCCACCATTAAGCCCCATTTCCACATTTTCACAGACTCTTGGACCATTGTCAATGGTCTGGCTATCTCATCCAGACAATGTCAAGAATATTTAGAATCCAAAATGAATCCTTTGGAGAAATGAACTCTAGGAATAATTTGCCTCACATTTACCCTAATATAAAGGAGGGCACATATGACTCTACACGATCTAAAGTCACCTTACTGGGCATCACTGGCACTCTCATCCACATTGGAGAGTTCCATACATTATTCCAAGTGTCCAAGGCAGCCATTTCACTTCTCAGAACAGACAATTCTGAGCTCTTGAAGACTTTTGAAATAATTTGACTCCTGGTATCTTATAACCTTAACCCTTCCATGTTACCCTTTTGCCCCACATCTGGATAGGCTTGTAAGAATGTCAAGTTGCTCCCTCCTTTGGAACCACTGGGAGCTTCAAATCATGCAAGCCCCTGATGATGAACAGGAACACTCATCCCAGGGCCAGCCCCTAATAAACATAAATGCCCCAACTATTTCCTTACCCTTTAAAGTGATTTTCAGGTCACCTGGAATGCCTTTCCTGCTCTCCCCTGGAAGTTTCATTATGTCAGTAGTAAACATTTTCATACTGTCTTGGTGTTTCTGCAGTGTCATTCATCTTAACATGCAAAAAAACTAGCATGGTGATCCAAACTGTTAAAATGTAGCCACAAATGTGAGTGTGAAAAGAGTTATGCTGGATGGTACAGAAAGTGTTTCAATGTGTGGATGTTTGATTGCAAACTGTGATTATGCTAAGAGTGACAGATAAATTGCACAGAAATGTGTGCAAAAAGTTGGATTTGGGTGGAGCAAAGGGTGTTTGGAAGGATTGTTTGTTTAATAAGTGTTCATGGAGAGGCAGTAGAATGGTGCAATATAGTGGGAAGAGTGTGGCATAGCCTTTTTTGGCCAATATGTATAAGTTCAGAGAAAATATGCAATGATTAGAAATTTAATGGCTTGCAAAGGATGCGCAAGGCAGATAAATTGAATGACACAGAGTAGGTGAGCATGATTGATAGGTGCATGGAACACCTTGGAATGTAAGGAGCCCTAGATAGATGATAGAACCTGTGTCCAAGGATTTTTGTAAAAAGTGCAAATAGAGGCTCTCCAAGGATAGTTAAATGGCACAGTGTATTACCCCAAAGGATGCTGATGCAAAGTTCCAGAAATCTGTTGGCTTATATAAACGGTGCTTATTTGGGGTAGAAGCTTATAGACAAGGCAAGAAAGAGTAAATTACTTCCCTTACCAACGTCTTTTGTCAGTCACATTTTGGAGCAAGATGGCTGCCAGTCTCTGGAAGAGTTCAGCCTTCTGCCTTCCTCTTCAGGCTCTGTGGTCCCAGTTTCGTCTGTTCTCAGCTGCAGGCTGGTATAAGGCTCATCTCTCTCCCGAGGGCTTGTTTCTTTTCAGGCTCAGCTACTCTCCTGTCTTCACAAGGTCAGCTGTAGAGTATCAGGCTCATTCTATTCCTGGGACCTCCATTGTGTCTAACGCAGTGTTCCCTTTTTCCTCATGTATCTGTGTCTCTGTGTATTTACTTCCCAGGGTTCCATCATCAAAACTCAAACTATCTCTTCTGCCATGTCATTTTCTCACCCTACTGTTGGGTGGGGGACTTAACATCTTAATTCCTTGGCTGAATCAATGACTTAATCATAATTTAATCAAGTAAAAATGAAGCCTCTAAATCTAATACAATCTAATATACTCAGAGGAACAGACCAGTTTACAAACACAATCCAATAACTATTTTTGGAATTCAAAAAACAATGCCAAACTGCCACACACAGTTTTGGTTCTGCTCTCATTTGTTGTACACATTTGAGTTAGTCACTATACAAAAGTTGATGCCATTTCTTTCCACTCCTTGCATATCCATTCTATGCCACATAATTATCCTTCCATGCAAAATCTCTCTCTAGTATTCAACACCCACAACTTGCTCACGTATTCTGCTACATCAAACCACCATTCTTGCACTGTTATACAAACATCACTTTGCACATTCACCCTGTGTAATTTGACTATCACTCCCTACAAACCCATAAACAATTTATACTACATATAATAATTTTACACTACTTGTGCTCCATCCAACTTTTGTTTCATGTACCCCTCTCTGTGCTATTCAAATTAACCTGTTGCACAACCAATTGAGTACTTCCACTTCCACTCATCGTACACCCATTTTGTGTCATTCCACTACAACATGTGCATAGGCACATTTTGCAATTACATGTATACTTGCACACCATTTTGCCTCATCCAAATTCCTTCTTGCACATTCAGTTGTTGTTTTCACTTATCAACCTTTCATTCCCACTGTTATTCAAATTATATTTTTTGTATAGTCTTTGTGAACTATTAAACTTCAAATCATTGCTCCCTCTCACTGAGCTATTTAACTTACAAAACCAGGTTGTGCCATTCATTTGCACTGCTTGAACAGCCAGTTTCCCCACTGAATTTTAACCCCTCTCACACTCAGTTTGTGATTCTACAAACACTCCTTCCATATATATTAAGAACTATGTAATGTCCACTCTTGCACAACTGCTCTCTGCCACTCAACAACCACTTCTTAAAACTCACCATGAGCTATTTGACCATCACTAATGACACACCAACTGTGCTACTCAACGTATATCCTTGCACACTCTTTACAAACCACCAACTTAAAATCACTTCTCGATCTCTCTCCTATGCACCTTATAAACACCACAGAACTAGGCTATGCCATCCACCTCCCTGTTTTGCACACCCACACTGTTATTCAACAGTCACTCCTTGCATGCCAATTTTACTTCAAATTCCTTGTAAAACCAGTGTTCTCAGTGCGACTTCCATTTGGCATAACACTTGTTTGTGTTATTCAGTTTACTTCCTCTGCACAGCAAAGCTATGCTATTCCTTTCACTTCTTCCTCATCCACCGACAGTTCTCACCCATGCATAATTGCTGTGTATTATTTCACAAATACTCATTATACACCGACTCTGTGCCATTCTTCTATCACACTTCACCCAGTCACAGTGTGCTATTAAACGTTCACTTCTTCTATACCTATTCTGCATTATAAAAACACATGCACTTCCACTCTGTGCCATTCCACATTGTGCCATTCCACACTGTGGGATACTAAAGTCTGTGCTATTCAATTACACTTGTTGCATAATTTTCACAGGTATACTTAATTCTACTTATTACACACCACCCTATGCCACTCAATTATTTCTTCTTACAATGACCACTATTTACAATTAAATATCACCTCCTTGAACACCCATTCTGCACCATCCAAGTATGGCTTCTTGACATACAGCTGTTACATTCACCTATCATACTTGCACATCCACTGTGTGATACTCAATGTTTTCTATACCTACTACAAGTCATAAACATCCAATGTTTTCATGCTGTCTGAGGAATTCAACTTTCACCCATTGCACAATCAGGCTCTGCCATGCATTTGACTCTTTGAACACTTACCCTATGCCATTCAACTATCCTTTTAAGCAAAATTGTGGCATGCAATACAAAACCACTGTTTGAATCAAATCATTAATTGAACTACAGGAGCACACTCTAGACTGTACTCATGAGTACAGGTCCAGAAACATATTATCAAACAAGCCTGTTGAAGAGCTGCTGCCACTGCAGTTCCCAGACCCCAAAGCCTCTGCTGCACTCAAAGAGCTACCCCATCAGGAAACTGCTGTCACCTGCAGAGTCTAGAGGAACCAATCAAAAACTTTCACCATGGTTCTCACTGGAACATCGAATCCCCTTTCATGCCATTGCCATCTCATGTTGTTCATGTCTTCCACGTGTCATTTGGGGCACCACTTCTACAGATCCTAGGATATCGGTGGAATCCTAGCTTAAAGGGATCCTGAGAAACTGTTTAGCATTGCAGTCTGGAGTAATAAAAATTATGTTCAGAAGGAGCTTGGCATTCTTATGGAATGAGTCAATCTGAAGAACATACCTCACCTGAAGGCTATAGGATAATTAGGATGATTTATTGGAGTTTTACTTAGTGATTCTTTTTGCCAGAATATTCAGTGAAGCATATGACCCAGCTGTGGTGAAACCACAGGCATAACAGTTATAATTATAAGTGTTTAAAATTTCTTAGTTAAGTCTCTTATGAAAGAGGGCACTCAGTAGAAGGAGAAAATAATTTCTGAGTTCCTTTCCTATGAAGAACACTTTCTTTATATGTAATATGATTCACAAACTACAGAATCCAGGATAATAGCTTTTCTTGGAAAGAGCCTTTAAATGCAGAAAATGGCTTTAATAAGTTAAATCTACATTATTCACAGTTAAACATAACAACAAATTTTATTTCTTTTTTCACAACTGTGAACTGACTTGTTATTCACAAGCAGAGTTAGAACACTTTTCAGATCTGTTCTCAAATCCTCTCACATTGTTAAAATTTCTTCCTGGAAATGTGCTACCTTCCAGCATTTTGGGGACTTAGGGTTCCACAGACCCTCTTCCATGTCCAACATGACACCCCAGGTGTTTCATTGTAGTTTTTCTTGCAACTGTTCTCCTTTACCAGTGGTTTCCTTCCACAACTCTCCCTAAATAGTTGAGTGGTTTGTCTTCCACACGGGCTAAAGTAATTAGAAATAACCAGGGAGTGGTAAGTATGGCCTTAATCCCTTTAAATGGTAATAAACTTTTTTTCAATCCATTGTGCCAGACCACAAAGACATGTGGGTAAATGGATTTACTTCAATGAAACTTCCCCATACCCACTCTAAAGTCATTGAGATCGTAGGCCACGATTGATCTGGTCACTGGCTCAGATATCATTTCCTGCCCCTGAAGTTTCTACATTTCACAACCGAATCATTCAGTCATCAGTGTTCTCGGTCTTTACATTAATTTTACACCTAATAGTAGCTCAGGGTTGATCACATCAAGACAGTGATGTGATCTGATTAAATGGAACAAAAACTGTAATGGAAGTAAACTTTCTTTAACATCATAGGACACCAAAATACAGGAGGATCAGTAACAAAGGATGATTAAAATGATCAGGATTAAAGACCCAAGATAATGACAGAGTAGGGAGCTATAAAAAACAGATTGTCCCACTAGGCAGCAATTAATCAGTCAGGATCTGTTTAGATCACCTTTTTGGAGGAATCCAGCGGCCAGAGGAAAACCATAATAGAAGCAGGGGTCATTGAAAAACACAACCGTTTCTCAGGATAGTAGGAATTGGGTTCAACATGCCCAGATTGGAGAGCCACTGCTTGAGACACTATGCCAATAAGGAGCAGAACTTGGATGCAGTCAAACCAAATCCAGATTTACCCAGACCACCTTAAAAGACTGCAGCAAACTGAGACTCAAGGCATACCAGGAAGGAGATAAGAACACACTCTCTCACAGTGCAGTGCAGATATTCACCCCACACACCTTAAAGGGCTGTAGCACTCCTGGCCCCAGAAAGGAGAGGAAGCCTTTACAGCCTGAACACTTTCTCTTCGACAGCATTGGCAGAGTCACCCACCAACCTCAGGTGACCCAGCACAGGTTGTGGAAGATGATTAGAGAACTCAGATTCCAGGGGCTGGGAGATGTACATGTTTCATCCTGGTTAGGATGGCATCTTCAGTGTCAATCATGCCCCCATCAGGGTAAGTCATCTGAGAAGGCAAAACCTTAGGGTAACAGGGAACAACTTGATGAAGGGTACTATCTCCTAGGTATATTAGGAAAGCATAGATTTGGGGAGATATCAGAATGAAGTTTATTGGCCTTTAGGTCTTGATCTCCAGAGCACTTTGAAATCAATATTAACTACCTTCTGGGGTCCCTGGGTCTGTTTGGACTAGGAAATCTGACTGGGAAATTTGTATCCAGGGGAACAATCTTACCAAATTTAGCCCTCTAGGAAATAGCAGCTAGAGAAAACAAAAGGAGTATTAAAAATAAACAGAGGAGAGGCAGGATAGTATAGTGGAGGGGGAAAGTGTTTGGCTTAGCAGACAACACAGCTGACAGACCACATGACCGTGAGACCCTACCTGGAAACTTCCTGAGAAGAAGGCTGCCAAAATACCAGGCAAGATCCCAGCTATGAGATCCCATTTGGTAAAATGAGATCCCATTTGAACCATGGGATCCCATTGCGTCAAGGGAAAGCCCTGGATACACTTAAGGGGCCACACCATTTGCCCTCTGAGAAAGGACAAGTGTGGCAACAAACCAGAGCAGGAAAAGCTGTGGCCCTGCCTCAACATTATAAGGGGGAGGAAGAAAGACAAAAATGCTCTGACCTGGGGTTCCACACATACATCTCACTCTACAGCCCACCTGCAGTCAATGCCCCAGACCATGTACATTTTTCATTTTCTTATTTCTTACTAAGCTATTTATTCCCTTTCCTACCCTATGGCATGTCCTGAATTCTTTATGCAACATAAGCCAAGAACCTAAAAGCCTAGAAACTAGAGCCATCTGTTAGCATTTTTGGCAAACCAGCCAGGAGTTGAGGGACAAGTGGTGCTCCCTGACCCCCCCGCAGAGACTGGTGAGTTTTAACTAATGCCTGTCTGTGCCCTCTTTTATCTTTCATAATTGAGATATTATTGGTTGTGTTGAAGATCAGCACAGATAGTATGAACAATTTGTACACAATTCTTAATATTCATACCAAAAACCTACAAAGCCATGTAGTTGTTTTTCTTAAGTTATTCCTGTGATTTTCTAGCTGAAAATTTGGAAGCAAGATCTCATTAAGAGGATAGCAAGTACCAATATCTTCAAAGTTTAATAAGCTGTTACATTTTTAAACTCCACTAATTCACAATTAAATGTCAAACACACTACACACTCACATTTCCAACCTTTTACAGCACATAAAACATCATGACCAAGGATGTTACAGGTTTCTGACAGGGAGAGCCAAGATCAGGGAGTGGTTTAAAGAAACATGTCTACTAAAAAATATGGGAATAGGAGTAATTTAAAATGTTCAACACATATTAAATGCATAACTGATTCCAAATCACCCTTTAGTATGTGATGTATTATAAGGTATAAAAATTGCCAGCCTCCACTGGAATGTAAATTGATACCCAAGACAGTCAAAGTCTCCCATAATTCAATATCCCACTATTTTCTGTTTCTACCAAAAACCAAATAACTGGCAAATGATTTCCTCTCTTGATGAAAAGCATTTACACTTAAATCGAATGGGATGAGGTGGGATCTCAATCTCCTTCTTAAAATTGTTTCTTCTATACCTACTAAAAAACTTGCATCTGCACAATAGTGATAAAAATATTCCTCTGGATTGTACAGGAAGGGAGAAACAGGGACCAATGATAAGACATGGCACACAGTATTAACCAGAATTGACTTCTTTCCCTCCTGCTTCATCAGAGGCTGGACTCCTCATTTTTACTTTTTCCATTTTCTGCAGGTAAATCTTTAGTTTCTTGGTTAACCACTTCAGCTTGTTTTCCCTTTGCTCCCCTTTTTCCTTTTTATTGTGCTTTTTTGTCTGAAGGTTTGTCCTTTACGGCTGACTCTTCTGGCTTCACATCCACTTCTGCAGGGGCTGGTTTAGTGGATAGCCTAACTGACCTCCTTTTGGACTCCTCCTTCCCTGCTGTTTTGGCTGAGCTGACCTTCCTCTTGGGGACACTGGCAGCGCTTGCAGGATGTGGTGCACTGAGAGTTTTCTTGAAGCCGGGCTGTTGGCCACTGCCGCTCCTCCCACTGCCAGAGCTGCTGGAATGTGTCCTCTTTTGTTTTATTAGTGATTTTACTTCTGGGTCCCCTTTGGCTGTTTGCCTGTAAGCCATAGATCAGTCTCTGCTTTTGAATTGCCTCTTAATTCCAAGTATAACTGCAGAATTTGTTCCTGGGAATGGCCATGAGATGAGCTCACTAATGGGCTAACTCCAAAGACCTCTGCAAAGTAAGCAACAGAAACATCCCTGTCCAGTCCCTTTCCTGGTAGGAAAGCCCAATTTGATCGTTAAGGTCTGGGAACCAGACCCAACTACTCCCAATACCTCTAAGTCTCTGGGGATACCCAGAGACATAAGGCTTCACATCCACAGAATGTGGAGACAGTGGGCAGGGCTCCCAACCTCCAGGGTGCTGGCTCAGTGAACAATCCATTCCACCAGACCTATCAGTGAGACATCACCATGACTGATAAATGCATTTATCTTCCTCTGGGATAATGGGTGGCTTCTAATTTGGACAACCTGATTAATGATACTCTAAAAGGAAGGAGGCTTATCTTTTCCTACCACACCACATGGCTACAGTATGGCTGAGAGTGAGCTCTGTATGTGACTCTGAATTCCAGTTTAATCTGTGTAAGAGAAAAAAAGGAGATAGACAAATCTGAGGGCCAGAGACTATGTGGCCATGTCTCCTTAAAGGGATGAAGAAGTGAACTACCAAACTGGTTAATTTTATATAAGCTCAGGGAAATTACCTAGAGGCAGAACTTAAAAACCCAGCCTTATTTCATAGAAAGCTGGCCGAGGCAATAGAAATACCCGCTTGGTAAAGCCTAACTCTAGAGAAGGACAGACCCTCCTAGGAACTCCAACCTGCCTTGGATGGCTGTAGAAAGCTGCAGAAACTTTCCCTGGGCTCCAAACTTCCATTAAATGCCTTTTAGAGGCAACCTTTGCAGTTTTCAACAATTGAGACCATGCCAGAAAGATGGAGAATGTAAGGAGGGGTGAGGTAAGGAGCAGCGGGCATAAGGTCTAAGACAGTCTCACCTTTTAACTGCTGCTGTTAAAAGCACTGTTCACCTCAGGTACCCACATCCAGGCTCAACATCAGTAGGAACCTGGACCCATGTTGTCTCACCATGCCAACTGCTGTGGACTTGCCCCAGGGAGGACAGAAGGGGCCTGAAGCCACTTGTGAACCATCAACCTGGAGACCCTGGGTGACCCTTGGTGTGACAGGTAAGACTGTTAATTTCTTAGTTAACATGGCCAATTACTCTATCCTAGCTTGCACCCCAGGCCTCTCCTAACCTTGGTTGTGCCTAATGAAGGGAGCAAATTGGGAATCAAGGTCTGGGCCATTTACTAAGCCACTCCTCTATAGAATAAAGCAACCCCTCATATGGCAGGAATTAAGATTTTTTAAAAAGTTCCTGTCTATTCCTTGCTCCCTGCCTATTCCCTTGTAACACTTCAATCCTTCCAATGAAAAACTTCACAGGGAGGCAACTGATGGGATGCAGCCACAATTCATGTCTTGTTGGTGAAAGAGCTTCTCTGGCCCCATTAGCTCTATATCTAGCAGCTACCCAAAAATTTTCCAGGAGGAACAAAGCTGGAGGTTCCTTGCACAAGGTTTCTGCCATGGGCAGACACTGGGAACTCTGCATTGAGATGATTCTAAAGCCAGGTCTTTCCCTAAGCTAAGTAAGTGTAAAAAATTCCCTCTTCTCTTCTAATTTGTCCTTAACTTTCTGTTTAACTTTTAATCTGTGTTTGACTTTGTCAGTCTTTTCATGCCTAGGAACTCATAAATCATATTGGAGGTAGCCTGTTATAAATAGGACAATGGTAAAAGATAATCTAAAAATGAGTCTTTAAATTTCAATATCACCTTGCAATTGGGTTTGAAGGATAAAATAAATCGCAAGTGGAATTAATTCAACTGCTGGAAAAGCAGAGAAACTTAGCAACATTAATGTTATTAATAAAATTGCTTTAGTTGCTTTAGTTAATAAACAAAAGTGCCCAATTTGTTCTAAAGTGAAAACATACTAGAAACTATAACTAAGAATTAAGATCATTATATAGATGCTGTTTTATTATAAAGCAGCAGAAGGGTAATTGAAATTGCTATAACTGGGTATATTTAGTCTAAATTTGCTACTGTAATGGTAAGTATAAACAGAATTCACCCCCTTGTCCTTGCTTATGGTTATTTCATGACAAATTTTGCCCCCACTCAGGGGAAGGCAAATTTAAGGCACCCTATCTCCTGTCTTTCCACTGGTGTTAATAGCCCTGATTTAGTCTTATGACCACAGCTGTGAACTAGACTGCTGCTGGGTGGATTTCTCAACATTCAGGGCTGGATGTCCACTCTTCCAGTCCAGAAGCCACTGGAGTCCTGTTATCTTTGTGGACCAGGGAGCCAGGAGTCTCCCACCTTGAGCATTGCAGTTCCTAAAAGCAGAAAGTCATGAGAAAAACAAGGCTTCCCTGAGGCTTCAATGACCCTGGTGAGTGTACACTGGAATGAGTGTTTCTCATCCAAGGTCTGTCAAAGTCAAACTGGGAAATAAGCAAAGCTCTGAAGTAAAGGAAAATGTAAACTGTATTTTAAAGCATTAGGAATAATTTGGTTATAAGTCAATAATTAAAATGAATGAAATTCTTGTGCAAAACTGCATGGTCACAGTGCAGATAAATTAGAAATAGCCTTCAAAGAGATCTTTCAAATATAATGTTAATTTACAGTTAAACTTATTTTGTAAGAGAATGAGAATTATAAGTAGCATTATTAAATTGTGTGCTTCTGTGTCTAACTCTCTATTTCTATTGGTTCAGTATATATTTTCATACCTCAGGATCAAATATTAGTTTAGTGTAAAATTTTTGTCTACTAGGCTGGAAACTTAAGAATCATAGTTTATCCTGTAATTCCCCCAATTTAAAACTTTTTAACAAACTTTGAATAAGGGTGGTTAATAATCCTATTACCAAATTTCAGTAAGTAAAGGCAAAGTCTTTGAAAGTTATGGAAAGATCTTTAAAAGAAATTAGGGAAGAGGATGTGGCTCAAAGAGTTGCGCACCTGCCTACCACATGGAAGGTCCCAGGTTCAGGTCCTGGTACCTCCTAAAGAAGATAAGCAGACACTGCACCTGCTTCAACAAGATAGAAGCTGCACCTGCTGAAACAAGCAGATGCCTAAATGAACAGATGCCACAAGCCAGCAGATGTTGCAACCCATGGGGAGCAGAGGTGATTCAAGGTGTTGGGCACTCACATCCTATGTCAGAAGGTCCAGGGTATGGTTCCCGGTGCCTACTGGAGAAGGTGAGCAAACAATGAGCCAACAGATGAGAAAACCAGTTGGGAGGGGTGGATAAATAAAAAATTTTAAAAAATTAACTAAAAACCAAATTAAACAATTATAATATATTCCAGATCCTAGCAGTCAGTATGGTTTTAAAATTATTCACAGTTTTAGAATTTCTTTTAAAGAAAAGAGGTTTTAGCCTCCTATAAAGGAAGGGAAAAGAATATCCCTTTTATTAACTATAATGATTTCAATTTTATTTCCTTGGGTGTTGTCTTCCTTGGTTTATAGAATACCAAGTAACGAAATTAACATTTTATGTATTAAATCTTTAAGATGATGAAAATTGTATGTTCATGCTTAATGAAATTAAGATAAAGTAAATTTCATTGGTTACTAACTGTAATTTAATAAACTTATTTAAATATAAAGTAACTACTCTGTGGGGTTAAAGGTTAACTATAAGATGTTTATAAAAAGCTTTGTCTAATATGAAGTATTTAAATGGATAACTCCAGGAAACCATTATTAATTAGAAACCTAAATAGATATTAATAACAAAATGCAGTTTCATAACAGAGGAACCTGCCAGAAGCCACTGCAGCAACTGAAAGTACACTTACTAGCAAGTCTTTCATCCCACCCTTGGTAGTGCAGGGAAGTTCTGGTCCTTCCGAGCTCCTGGAATGCCCTCACATTGTGTCAGCACCCACCCCTAGGGTTATTGGCTGGCAAGGGCAGAACAATTACTTTTATTCGTTTCAGTTTTTGTTTTTTTTTAGTTAGGCCAGTAAAAAGAATTTATATGTGAAATGGAGGAAAGAACAGAGCTTGCTGAGAAATAGGAGAGAAAGGCTTGTTGTGGAACCCTCTAGGCAGAGAAGGCCAACAAATACTTTTAATGTCTAGTCTAACTGTGAAACTCCCTGACCATGGTCATAAAATAAGACGTCTTAATAGGCAAAAAAAAAAAAAATCAAGCCAGCCCCTTTTATAGGAAAAATCACACATTTGGCTTTGTAGCTTCAATGTCTGGAAACTAGGTCCAGGCATCTCCCAAGTCTAGATCACCTGGCAATGCTCAGCAAAAGGGCTCTGAGTCTTTGGAGGTGAATTAAGAGTAGCAGCTCCAAATGTCTCCTAAAGCTTATGTGACCTTGACTGGACAGCATTTCCTAGCTTTTTAGAGGGACAAGTATTTGGGGAGCTGCAGCTTGGAGGGTAATAGCTTATACAGACTTGAGCCCTGGGACACCAGATTGGTTGACAAACACTTTTTCATTTTTCCTAGAATAATGGTCATGGTCTCTAGTGTACCAGACCTTGTTCACTGAAGCATTGAGGAAGGAGAAACTGATCTTCTGTAACACAGTATGGCCACAGTATGACCTTGGAAATGGTGCTCTAAATTATAACCCTATATTCAGTAAGACCTCCTGTGTAAAAGGAAAGGGAATCAGTCAGAGATTCCATATGTCCTTGAAAATGGCCAGCAATGGCCTGCCAACAGCACTGTAAATTATAACCCTATTTCCCAGGTAGACCTCCTTTGTCAAAGGGAATGGAATCAGTCAGAGATTCCATATCATACCAAAACACGAGAAAAAATTTGCAAACCATTATAACAAACAGGGAGAGATGGCCTAGTCAAACAAACAAATTAAAACTCCACACTAAACACCGTATTTCAGAAAAATAATCAAAGATATCCAAACAATCTCATTAATAAATTTAATGAGATAGATAAAGAGATTAAGGATATTAAGAAGACACTGGGGATAGTAGGAAGATAGTGACTAACAGGCAAATCTCGATGCTCTCACAAAACAACAGAGAAAGAGTCAACAACTGTACAAGGGACCAGCTTTGGGGGTTATCAGACCAGGACAGTGCTACACATCTCCCAGGAGGGTGAGGGACAAAGTGATGCAGAAGCAGAAACAATAAATGTGAATTACCAATTCCCTGTGGCAGCCTGAAGGTGTTTCCATCCCTACCCCCAAGATGTTAAGCAGGGGTAAACCCCTGGCTCAATTCTGCTGACTGAGAGAGGAACAGACATCTTTCTCCCTGTCAGCTGTTTGAAGAGAACAGGGAAGGAGGGTTAGATGGCTTCTCTTCACTGAATTTGGCCAGGAGAACCCACTTTGAATCTCTGCTCTGGAGATTCAAAACAGAAACACAGGAACCCAAGACTGAAACACCTCAGTGGAAAGGTTCACTGACAAGCACCATCTGCTGGCCAATCTGCAAATTGCATGCACAAAATAATTTTCCATTTTGTCTATATCCTAGTCCTGGGAGAATATCTGCACCTCATTAGTGAGTCCCTGGCCCAATTTTAATAACTTTAGCTGGGCAAATTTAAATAATGAGCTGAACAAAATATAAATGAAAACTGTGAGAAAAAAACAATAGGCAAAGAGGGAAATTGAGCATCAGAGTAAATTCACCAATGTATGCTGATGGCTAGACATCAGCAAAAAGTGATACTAGGAAACAGGAAGAGATGGCCCAGCCAAAGGAACAAACCTAATATACTGAAGAGATTCAGGATTTAAGACAATCAGTGATAATCACATCAGTCTCCTAAATTACTTCAAAGAATTAAAGAAAATATGATTAAATAAATAAAGGATATTAAGAAGACACTCAGTAAGCATATAGAACAACTTTAAATCCTGCAAAGAAATGTAAGAGATGTTTTTAGAATGGAAGATGTGATGGGTGAGATTAAAAGTACATTAGAGGCACACAAGAGTGAATATGAACTGCTTGAAGACAGAATTATTGATTTTGAAGACAGAATATTTGAACTGGAAAAGGCAGGAGAACAGAAAGAGAAGAGAAAGGAAATAATTAAATAGAGTTTCATGTAATTGAATGATAATGTGAAATGCATAAACATTTGCATTATTAGTATGCTAGAAGGAGAATGGAAAACTGTCACAGGTAATATTTGAGAAAACAATGACCAACAAACTTTCAAACTTAATGAAAGATATAAATACCAATATCCAAGCAGGGCAAAGCACCCAATAAAGAATAAATCTAAATAGACCTCCCCCGAGACATCTACTATTCAGAATGGCAAATATCAGATATGAAGATAAGTTTCAGAGAGAATCAAGAGAAAACCAAAGCATCACATAAAAGGGAATCTCAATGAAATTATGTGCTGACTTCTTGTCAGGAACAATAGAGGAGAGCAGAAAGTGGTATGATGTTTTTGAGGTACTGAAAGAGAAAAACTGCCAGGCAAGAATTCCGCATCTGACAAAAGTCTCCTTCAAAAATGAAGGTGAGTTCGCAGTCTTCAGAGACATACAAAAACCAATAGAATACGTTAAAAAAAAGACCAGAATTACAAGAAACAATAAAATGAGTGCTATAGACTGAAAGGAAAAAGCAAGGGTAAGAGATTTGGAGTAAAGGGTAGAAATGAAGATTCTTAGAAGGATAAAATAAAGGGTAAGGAAGCAGACAATAGAACAATATGACAACAGCGAGCCAAAAGACAAAATGGATGAAGTAAGTAATGACTTCACAGTAATAATATAAATGTTAATGGCTTGAACTCTCCAATCAAAAGACAAGACTGATAGAATGGATTAAAAAATATGAGCCGTCTATATGTTGTCTACCACTGATTCATCTTTTATGTAAGGACACCAGGTTAAAAGTGAAAGGTTGGAGAAGCAGATGTGGCTTAAGTGATTGAGCTCCTGCCTATCACCTGGGAGGTCCCAGGTTCCATTACCAGTGTCTCCTAAAAAAGACAAACGAGGCAATGAACTGACGCAAAGTGCTGTCATGGTGAGCTGATGCAACAAGGTGACACAACAGAAGATATGAGGAAAACATAATGAGAGACACACCAAAGCAGAGAGTAGAGGTTTCGCAAGGCATTAGACACCTCCCTCTCACATTGGAGGTCCCAGGTTTGGTTCCCGGTGTCTCCTAAAAGAAGACCAGCACACAACAGACAGGCAAAACAATGAGGGTGTAGGGAGGAGCAAATAAATAAAATAAAAATTTTTTAAAAATAGTGAAATGTTGGAAAAAGGTATTCCATACAAATAGTAACCAAAAAAAAAAAGAGAGAGCTGGAATAGTGATACTAATATCAGACCCAAGAGATTTCAAATGAAAACTGTTATAAGAGATGAAGAAGGTCATTATATATTAATAAAAGATGCAATTCAGCAAGAAGAAATAACTGTACTAAATATTTATGCACCTACACTGAGTGCCTTAAAATACATGAGGCATACAATGGTAAAATGATACATGAGGCACACATTGGTAAAACTGAAGGGAGAAATAGATGTCTCAAATAATAGTTGGAGACTCTCAGTATTGGATAGAATATCTGGAAAAGCATAATCAAAGAGAGCACTTCAATAATACGATAAATGAACTAGACCAAAGAGACATCTATAGAACAATTGCACCCCAAAATAGCAGGATATACTTTTATTTCAAGTGCTCATAGCTCCTTCTCCAAGATAGACCATATATTGTGTCACAAGACAAGTCTCAATAAGTTCAAAAATATTGAAATTATAGAAAATGCTTTCCATAATTATAAGAGATTGAGCTGGAAATTCATAATGGATGGAAAAAGAGAAATTCATAAATATATGTAGATTAAACAACACACTTAGATAATCATTGGGTCAAAGATGAAATTTCAAGAGAATTCAGCATCTATCTTGAGACAAATGAAAATGAGAACACAACATATCAAAACCTATAGGACACTGCAAAGACAATGCTGAGAGGGAAATATATAGCCCTCAATGCTTACATTAAAAAAGAAGAAAGAGCTAAAATTGAAGCTTTAGCTGCACTCCTGAAGGAACTGGGAAAATAACAGCAAACTAATCCCAAACCAAGCTGAAGTAAAGAAATAGTTAAGAGCGGAGCAGAAATAAATGAAATCAAGAACAGAAAAATTAGAGAGGCACAATAAAACCGAAAGTTGTTTCTCTGAGAAGAACAACAAAATCAACAAAACCTTAATTAGACCGACAAAGAGAAAAAGAGAGAAGATGCAAAAAAATAAAATCAGAAATGAGAGAAGAACATTAGCACTGACCCTACAGAAATAAGAGAGCTCATAAGAATATACTATGAACTGCGTAGCAGTTTGGCCGTTTGATATAGTTATGAATTCTGAGAAACTGATATTGTATTATGCTTGTAAAATGGTGTGTTCATCTGGGCATGATTAAGTTATGATTAGGGCTTTGATTGGGCCACATCAGTAGGGCATTGAGCTCCACCCCTTGGTGGGTAGGAAATCAAAGATAAAAGGCATGGCAAAGTACAGTTTTGGAGTTTTGAGTTGGAGTTCTGATATTGGACTTCTGATGTGGAGTCTTGAGGCCTGACACACAGCTGTACTTGTGGAGAAAGGCAAAAGCTAGAGAGCCTCATAGATTACAGCTGACCTTCTGGAGAGAACAAGCAGCTGAAATTGGAGAGAATCAAGCCATGGGAAGAGAGGAAGCCAGGAAGCCAGACCACTCACAGAGATTGGTGAGGGAAGTAACTTATGCTTTATGGTAACTTTATAGCCTGGTAACTTTATGGCCTCTATCCCAAATAATTACCCTTTATAAAGTCCAACAGATTTCTTGTAGCTTGCTTCAACACCCCTTTTGCTGATTAATACAAAGTGTATGTCAAAAAATTAGACAATGTAGAGGAGATTGACAAATTCCTAGAAACACACAAACAACATATATGGACTCTGGAAGAAATAGCATAACCCAACAAATCAAACAAATCACAACTCAAGAGATTGAAACAGTTATCACAAACTTTCTTAAGATAAAACCCTGGGACCAAATGGCTTCACATTTGAATTCTACCAATCATTCAAAGTTGATCTAATGCCAATGTTACTCAAGTGCTTCCAAAAAATTGAAGAGGAAAGAACACTACCAAACTCAGTGTATGAAAGCAATATCACCCTCATACCAAAATCAGATAAAGATAATACAAAAAAGAAAACTACAAGCCAATATCATTAATGAATGTAGGTGCAAAAGTCCACAACAAAATACTTGCAAATAGAATCCAAAAGCACATTTAAAAAATTATACATCACAAGAAAGTGGGTTTTATCCCAGGTATGCAAGGATGGTTCAACACAAGAAAATCAATTAGTGTAATAAACCTCATTGAAAAATTGAAGAAGAGAAATCACATGATCCTTCTCAATTGATGCAGAAAAGGCATTTCACAAAATACAACACCCTTGATAATATCTCTCCAACAGATAGGAATAGAAGGAAATTTCTCAATATGATAAAGGGCATATAAGAAAAACATACGGTTAACATTTTACTCAATGGTGAAAGACAGAAAGCTTTCCTGCTCAGATCAGGAACAAGACAAGTGTGCCCATTGTCACCATTGTTATTCAATATTGATCTAGAAGATCTAGCTAGAGCAATTAGCCTAGCTAAGGCAACAAAAACCACCCAAATAGGAAAGGAAGAAGTAAAATTCCACTATTTGCTGATGGCATGATCCTACATCTAGATCTCCTGAAAAATCCACAACAAAGCTACTAGTACTAACAGACAAGTTCAGCAAAGTGGTTGAATACAAATTTAATAAGCAAGACTGTTTCTATATAATATTGCTGTGCAGGCTGAGGAGGAAATCAGGGAAAAAATTCCATTTATAATAGCAATGAAAACAATCAACTATTTAGGACTAAACTTAGCCAAGGACATAAAGGACGTGTATTCAGAAAACTACAAAACATTCCTAAAAGAAACTGAAAAAGGCCTAAATAAACGGAAGGATATTCCATGTTCATGTATTGAAAGACTAAATATTGTTAAGATGTCAATTCTACCCAAACTGATTTACAGATTCAATGCAATTACAATAAAAATCCCAACAAACATTTTTGCAGAAATGGAAAAATGATTTATCAAATTTATTTAGAAGTTTAAGGTGCCCAAATATCCAAAAAGTTCTTTAAAAGGAAGAATGAATTTGGAAGACTCTCACGTCTAGACTTAAAACATATTACTTATCTACTGTGGTAAAAACAGCATTATACTGGCAAAAATGTAGCCACATTTACCAATGGAACTGAATCAAGAACTCAGAAATAGTCCCTCACATTTACAGTCAAGTGATTTTTGACAAGGCATTCAAACCCTCCCAGCTGGGGCAGAAGATCTCTTCAACAAATGGTGGTGGGAGAACTGGATATCTATATCAAAAGAAATAAGCCCTCTATTTCACATCATATACAAAAATCAACTCAAAATTGATTAAGGACATAAATATAAAAGTGATGATCATAAATCTCTTAGAAGAAAATGTAAGAAAGCATATTCAAGATCTTCTGGAAGGTGGTAGTTTCTTAAACCTTATACCCAAAACATGAGCAACAAAAGGACAAATAGATAAATGGAACCCCCTCAAAATTAAGCATTTTTGCACCTCAAAGAATTTTGTCAAAAGGGAGAAAAGCAGCTGATGCTATGGGAGAAATGTTTGTTAATCACATATCTGATAAGGGTTTAATAGCATTGATATGCAAAGAGATCATACAACTCAACAATAAAAAGACAATCTACCCAATTTAAAAATGGGCAGAAAACTTGAAAAGACAATTGTCTAAAGGAATTCAAATGGCAAAAAACACATGAAAAAATATACAACTTTACTAGCAATTAGGCAAATGCAAATCAAAACTGTGAGACATCATTTCACACCTATTACAATTGCAGCTATTAAAAACCTGGAAATCTGAAGATGTTGGCAAGGATGTGGATAAGAATGTTGATTCACTGTTGGTGGGAATGTAGTACTGCACAGCCATTGTGGAGGGCTGTTTGGCAGTTCCTAAGGAAGTTAAATATAGACTTGCCATGGGACCCCACAATACCATTACTAGGTTTATATCCAGAAGAACTGAGAGCAGCCATGAAAAGACACCTGCACATCAGTGTTCATAAGTGAATTTATCTGCAATTGCCAAAAGTTGGAAACAACCCAAGTTTCCATCAACTGGTGAATGTATAAAGAATTTGTGGTGTATATACATGATGGAATATAACCCAGCAGTAAGAAGAAATGAAGTCATTAAGCATATGGCAACATGGCTGTACCTGGAGGACATTATGTTGAGTGACTCAAGCCAGACACAAAAGGACAAATATGATATGATTACTCTATTATGAACTAAATATATTGTGTAAACTTATGGAGTTAATAATTAGAATATAGGTCACCAGAAAATAGAAGGAGGGTAGAGAATTGAAAGCTGAGGGTTAATATGTGCAGAACTGGTAAAAAGGATATTCATAAATCTTTGGGAATGAATAGACATAGTGGAAGCATATCATGGTGTCTGTAAGGAGCAGAGCTATTATATGGGTATGACCGGGGTTGAAAGGGAAAATCTAAGTTTATGTATATCACCAGAAGAAAAGGTAAAAGCTGTCAGATGAGACTGTATAAGAAAGTAAAACCTCATGTAAAACATGAATATGTGTGATATTGCACACATAAGACAATTTTTACAAAGTATAAATACAAATAAACTAGAGAGAAGGAAAAAGAATAGCAGCTCTGTTGGATGGGGGAAGCATAGAGAAATTGATAGGTGATGAATTTTGTTTGTTTGTTTTTTGTTTATTGTTATTATTGGAATACTGAAACTTCCCTAAGAATAGTTGAAGTGATGAATGCACAAATATGTGATTATACTGAATACCATTGATTGTACAATTTGGATAGATTTATGCTGTATTAATAAGTATCAATAAAATTTATTTGTTAAAAAAAAGAAGACACTGGGTGGACATAAAAATTTGACAGCATGCAAAGAAGAGTGACAATTCTTATTGGAATGAAAGACATAATGGATGAGATTGCAAATACATGAGAGGCATATAGCAGCAGACTTTAAATGGCCAAGGAAAGAATAAGTGAATTAGAAAAGCATCTGAATTGGAAAAGACAGGAGAAAGGAGAACAGAGAAAGAAAAGAATAGAAAAATTGAAGCGGCTTTCAAGGAATTGAATGACAGTGAAAAATGCACAAACATGCATTTGGGTGTCCCAGAAGGAGAAGAGAATGGAAAAGCAGCAGAAGGAATAATTGAGGCAATAATCATGGAAAATTTCCCAACTTTTGACTATCATGGATATTTCTGTTGTGAGCATCAGTGTGCAGATGTCTATTCGTGTCACTGCTCTCAGTTCTTCTGGGTACATCTAGCATTGGTACATAGGAGAAACAAAAGAAAAAACGAACACTTCTGCACCCCAAAGACTTTGTCAAAAGGATGAAAAGACAGCTGACTTAATAAGAGAAAATATTTGGCAAGATAAGGGTTTAATATCCATGATTAAAAGGATATGATAAGGAGACCATAAAATTCAAAATTAAAAAAGATGAACACTCCAATTATAAAATGGGCAAAAGTCTTGAAAACACAAATGTCTAAAGAAGAAATATAAATGGCAAAGAAACTCATGAAAAAATGTTCAATATCACTAGTGATTAGGGAAATGCAAATCAAAACTAGAAAGAGATATCATTTCACATCTATTAGAAAGGCTGCTATTAAAAAGAATACTGTAAATGTTGGAGAGGATGTGGAGAAATAGAGATGCTTATTCACTGTTGTGACAATGTAGAATTGTACAATAACTGTGGAGAATTGTTTGGTAGTTCCTAAGGAAGTTGACTATACACTTGCCATGGGACCCAGCAATACCTTTGCTAGGTATAGACCCACTCTACTTCCTTTAATAGATGTATATAGACCATGAAACTTTAATGTATTTATTGACAGGTTAGTGCATAACTTTGGCATTGTTTCCCTATTCCATATTTTTAATTTGTCTATTTTGTTTTTCCTGATTTCCTATGAGTTACTTGAATGTTTTTAGTTTTAATGTATTTTCATATACCTCTTTGTTAACTTTTTAAGTGGTTGCTGTAGATGGTATACATACATTTCTATACATAAAAAGCCCTCATTGTTTACTGGTATCAAAATTTTACCAGTTCAATAAAGGTTATCCCTTTATATACCTTTGCCCTCCTCCCATTTATTATGAAATTGACTTAAATATTTCCTCTACAGATATTAATAACCTCATCAGATAGTGTTATCATGCTGCTTTAATTGTCAAACAAGAGAATTCAAGAGGACAAACTCTAATGCAATTAGCTATATATTACATTTTTATAGATCCTATCCAGATGTATTGCATTTATTTATTAAGATTTTTATTTGTTTATTTTAGAAAATTTTTTATTTACCCCCCGCAGATTGTTCTCTTGTCTGTCTGCCCATTGTTTGCTCACCTTCTCCAGGAGGCACCAGGAACCAAAACTAGGACCTCCCACATGGGAGGCAAATGTTCTGAATCACATCACTCACTGTATTGCATTTAATTGTCATTGTCTATTTAGCTGTTCAGTCTTTTTTTTTTAACTGTGGGAATATATATGCAACAAGAATTTGCCCATCTTATCCACTGGAAACACCCCGTCCAGTGATATCACTCCTCCTTACAAGGTTGTGGTACCTTCATCAGCTTCCAAATATTCCTATCTCCCCAAACAGAAACCTCATACCCACTATGCATTAATTCCCCATATCACCTGCCACTTCAGCCATTGCCACATGTATTCCAATTTCTGTCATTGTGGGCCTGTACATTCTCTGATTTTTTTTTGTATTATCATGGATCTTAAATTATCATCTCAAATCATTAATAGTCATATTTGATTAGATACCAACTTAATTTCGAGGTATTATTAACTATATTCCTATACATCTCTTACACCAATATTTATGTAGCACTTGTCACAAATAGTTTGTTTATACATTATGCATCCCAAACCACTGTTTTATCATTATATTTTATATATTCGCTTCTATAGGTCCTGATTGAAATAAAAAGTAGCCTTAACAAACCATAAACACAATAGAACTCACATTTATATTTACCCATGTCACCGTCCTTGCCAGAGATACTTATTTCTAATATGGCTTTGATCTATTGTCTTTCAACCTACAGAACTTTCTCTAGAATTTGTTGTATGGTCAGTCTAGTGGTGATGAACTCCCCCAGATTTGTTCATCTGGGAATGTCTTAATCTCTCCGCACTTTTGTAAGTTGGGGTTGCCAGATATAGTATTCTTGGTTGGTTTTGTTTGTTCTCAGGACTTTAAATATGTCATCCCCCTGCTGTCTTGCCTCTATCTTTTTCAGTCATAAATTGACACTTAACCTTATGGCTGCTTCCTTGTATATGAGACATTGCCTTTCTCTTGCAGCTTTCAAATCCTCTTTATCTTTGGCATTCAACACTTTGATTATAAAATGCTGTGGTGTGTGTATATTTCATTTTATCCTGTTTTGAGTTCATTTAGCATCTTGGATGCATATTGTCTTTCATCACATTTGGGGATTTTTCAGCCTTTATTTCTTTGAATATTCTATCTCTTCCTTTCTCTCTTTTTTCTACTCCTGGGATTCTCACAATGTGCATATAGGTATGTTTGATGGTATCTTACAGATTCCTCAGGCTGTGTTCAATTTTCTTCATTATTTCTTCTTTCAGCTCCTCAATTTCAATCATCTTATCTTCAAGTTCACTGATTCCTTTTCCTGCCAGCTTCCATCTACTGTTGAACCCCTCAGGGGAAATTTTAATTTCTATTACTGTGGTTTTCAGCTCTGTTTGGTTCATTTTCATAAAATCTGTCTCTTTACTGACATTCTTTTCATTTCCATCTATCATTTTATGATTTCCTTTAGTTCTTTCTCCATGCTTTCCTTTAGGTCTTTGAGCATATTTAGGACCATTTTTTAAAAGGTCTTTCTTTGGTATATCCCATGTCTGGTTTCCTCATTGACAGTTTCAATTGCTTTATATTTTCTTCTTTTCCTGGACAATTGCTTCCTGTTTCTTTGTATGTTTTGTAACTTTTTGTTGAAACCTGGATATTTTGATACTTTATTGTGTTATTGCAGGAATTTTTACTGTGAGGTGTCTGCTTTTTAAGTATATAACCAGCCAATATAATGACAGATTTCCCTGAATGCCAGGAGCCACCAAAATATAAGGAAAAAGCAAATGCCTTTCCCAGTCTTTGCAGGTGGACTTGTGCAGATGCTCTTCTTCAGAGTTTATCCATATAGTGAGTTAGAAAATTGCTCCAGAGAAAAATGTAGGGACCACCATAATCCTTTCTGGGCATGTGCCTTGAGCATGCACATATGGTCCTAGGAATTTCCCCATTGATGTGTCTACAATCTTACTGTGATTTGCAGGAGCTGCCTTTTACATGCAGGGCAATTTCTCATAGGGCTTTGGGGTTCTCTGATGGCATGGAGGTTTAAATACATGAAATTATATGTATTTTTTATATTTCTCGTAGGTCTGTGAAAGAAAATATCTATTTTGTATTATTTCCAGAATGTAGAAATGTATGGCCACTGTGGAAGACTGTTTCGTAAGGAAGCTGAACATAGACTTACCTTGGGACCCAGCAATATCATTGCTGGGTTTATACCCAGAAGAACTGAGAGCAGTGACATCAACAGATATCTGCACACTGATGTTCATAGCAACATTATTCATGATTGCCAAAAGATGGAGAAAACCAGGTGTTCATCAACTGATGAATGGACAAACATTGTGGAGTTTACACATGATCAAATATTATGTAGCAGTAAGAAGAAATGAAGTCATGAACCATATGACAACATGAACGAACCTGGAGGACATTATTTTGAGTGAAGCAAGCCAGACAGAAAAGCAAAAAATTCTGAATGATTGCCCCATTTTGAACTGAATACATTGTGTGAAATATATATGTATTCTGTGAAATATGACTATTGGTTAAATTGCATACATAAGACCATTTTTCTTTGAAGCTGAACAAATGTAAGCTAGTTCAAAAAAATGTTAAAATCAGACCAAAAAAACCCCATTATATTAAGTGAAGAAGACCAGACACAGAGTACTACATATTGTATTTTCCATTTACATAAAATATAAATATAAATCAATTTATAAAGATGAAATGAGATTAGTGGTTATGTAGGTCTAAGGAAGGAATGCTAAGGGTGTGGAGTGTTTCTTTTTAGAGTAATGAAGTTGTTCCAAAATTTTTTAGATGAATGTACTGCAATTTGATTATATTAAAAGCCATTGTTTATACACTTTGGATAGATCATATGGTATGTGATTTTATCTCAGTAAAACTGCTTAATAAATAAATAAATAATTGTGCAAGAACAGCCAGAAACAGCAGCTATGTACACAGGGGAATAATAGAGAGATTGGGAGGTGAGGAATTTTCTTAGTTGTCTGTTTTTTATTATTATTATTTTCAAATAATGAAAATACTCTAATAATGATTGAATTGATGAACACACAACTACATGATTATACCAAATACCATTGATTGGACACTTTGGATGAACTGTATACTTTATTACTATGTATAAATAAAATTGATTTGTTAAAAAACATGTAGAGTGATAGAGTGGATATAAATCATGATCCAACAATATGCTTTCTACAAGTAACTCACTTCAAGTATGGCAAAATAGGTAAGATGAAAGTAAAAGGATTGAAAATATACACCATGCCATTAATAATCAAAAGGAAACAAGAGTGTATTCAACATGATAAAGGCATATATGAAAAAGCCACAGCTAACAACTTACTCAATAGTGAAAGATTGAAAGCTTTCCTACTAAGATTATGAACAAGACAAGGATGCCTGTTTACACAACTGCTCCCCAACATTGTACTGAATATTCTCACCAGAGTAAATAGGCAAGAAAAAATAAATAAAAGGCATCCAGATTGGAAAAGGAAAAGCAAAACTGTCTCTACTTGCACATGACATGATCCTATGTAGAGAAAATCCCAAAGAATCTACACGAAAGCTGCTAGAGCTACCAAATAAATTCAGTAAAGTTGCAAGGTACAAGGACAACATGGAAAAAATTAGTTTTATTTCTATACACCAGCAATGAACAACTGGAAAAGAAAACCAAGAAAAAGCTCCATTTACAATGCCATGGAAAAGAATAAAATATATAGAAACAAATTTAACCAAGGATGTAAAGGACTTATACACAGACATATGGAGTGAAAATGACAAAAAAAAATTGCTGAAAGAAATTAAGAAGACCTAAATAAATGGAATGATATCTGGCAAAGAAGAACAGCATTCAGACAATAGAAGAGGAGGAATAAGAGAAGTTGGGTGTTTGCTTCTATGACAGTACTGAAAAGGAAACAAGACCACACCAATTTTCCCCAGCAGGAACCCCAAGCTTATAAAATATATATGGTCATTAAATGGGGAAATGATGCAATTCATGCTGGGAAAAGGTCAATCACTCCCTACCCCCTGCTGAGATGCTAACGGCAAATATCTGCTTCTGTAACACTGCTTGCTTGCTTTGATCAGAACCCCCATATAGAAAGGTATATGTTTAAACCTACCAAATCTGTCCCCTCTCTTGGTGCACACAGGAAAGTTTGCTGCACGCAAGAAGAAAGTCTATAAAAGCTGCAGCTTCCGAATTTTAGGCGAGAGTATTACAAAGGAGCACGCCGCGGATGGTAATAAAAGTTCCATTACATTTATTCTCCTGGGAGTTGTTATTTATATGAAGTAATCCACTTCATTACAGATAAGAAAAATTGGAGTTTATTTGGCTTAAAGAGAGCCACACTGGAGACACAAGGAATTTTTCAGGAAGTAACTCATTCTGTGTTATGAAAAACTATTCATTTCACTTTTATCAAAACAATTATTTTTAAAAGAGGTTTCTAATAGTTTCATTAGTTAAAAACTTATCAATTTATCATCTTAAAGGTGAAACAGACATAATGTTAACTTATTAATATATTTATAGATCCCAGGAGATTACACCAAAGTAGAATAAAATTAAAATAATATTTTATGTAAGAATTGTTTTTTTTTTTCTTTTCCTTCATATGAGGTTAGAACTGCTTTGTTTTCATTAAACCTTAAAAATATAACCTTAAAAGCCTACCAACTATTAGGCCCTGGGGAATATATTACATAGTAATTTTTTGTTTTAATTATAATATATAAAAACCTTTTCATAGATTTCATGGATCTAGATACTTACTGAAATTTGGCAATTGGGTTATTAATTATTCTCATCTCAAGGCTGTTAAAATGTAATTGGGGAATTACAGGACAGACTGTGCAAATCAAGGTTTATACTGAAATATTCCCTCTGTCACTATCATTTATAATTTCCAGGCCTAGTAGACAGAATTCTAAATTAAACCCACATCTCCGCTACCTTTCCACACCAGCACACACCCGAAAGTTTCTAGACCAATTTTAATGAGTTGCTTGAATTCACTCAAGGATAGAAAAGCCTGGGGTTACGTTAGGCTACAGAAAGATTATGAAAATATTCAGGACAAACTTTTGGGGTGTTTTGTCCTTGAAATAATTTCTTAATCAGATTTTTTTATGAGCTTTGTCATCCTGTTTTTTCTAATTTGGATTCCAGGAGTATTCATTTACATATAAAAATATAAGTGCTTATTTAATTTTTAGCAAATTCAATAGAGCTCCTTCAAGAAGTTTCATTTGTTAACTTGATATAACCATCCAGATGTATGAAAATATACATTGAACAAACAGACACACAAACAGAAACATAGCTTACTCATTTGGCTCATAAATCTCTTTTGTCATGGTTGTTCTTTGGTTACTCATCATTTCATGATTTTTTTTACAGCTTTTAAGATGTCCCCTGGGATTGGTGTTGCCTGTAATATGCAAGCCTGTTCTTGGAAATGCACACACAGATAATAAGTTGATTTTTTTTTTTCAATTCAAGCTCACAGACCCCTTGAAATATTTCCATGGGTTAAGAACTGGTCCAGACAGTTTCAGTCATTCACATATTAACTTTTTTGGCCCACTTAAAAGGCATCTACATAATGCTTCAGTAATCATAATTGTTTCTTAAATCTTAACCGTTGGTTATGTGGTTTTGGACTGAGAAGTGAGTTGAGAAGGCTGATGCAGTTATGGGCTCAGGGTCATCTTTGGCAGGTGAGCTGGGGAGGAAAGTTGAGACTCCTAACATGCTCTACTGAAATGTTAGGGTCACTTAACAGGGAAGGTTCTAGGTGTGCCAGGCCACTTGAGGGAAATTCTGGGTATCACGGCTATTTAACAGTGTCTCCATGGTATGAGGCACAACAATCTTGAGAGCTGAGTCAAAAACTCAGACAGGGCCTGAGCTAAAGTCACAGGGGCCATGACCACACGTGAGCAAGAGGGGAAGGTCTGAGTGACCCCATCCAGTGTGTGTCTGTAGTAGCCAATAGGGTGAAAATGGTCCCACATGCATTTCCTCCTTCCTCATTCATAAAGAACTGGAAGGAAGCCCAAGGGGATGGGATTTTTACAGCCCTGGTGCCCAGTCTTGGATGCTGAAAGGGTGGGGTTAGAGGTGAGAAAGCTTCAGGTTGGGAGTGTTTGAGGAGATCATAAAGGGGTCAGGCAATGGCAGAAAAGGAAGGGTCCACAAAGGGCAACCTACCTGTTCTTTGGTGGTGGGTTGGGGGAAGATAAGGATAACCTTGAGATGACAGCAGTCTAGTGAGAGTTCTCTTTTTACAATTAATGAAACTTCATTGGTATTTCCACAGCTGGAGAAATTTAACTCTGAATTTTAGTTGTTACACAGATATTTAAGTTTCTAGGGATTTACCAGGATAAACATAAAGAGTAAAGCACTTTAAAACTTAGGAACAACATTTAAAGTTTAAAAACAAATGTGACTGTGGCAAGAGTTTACAATTTTTGCCCTAATTTCCTTATGAGCATTTTAAAGATAAAACTGTTTTAGAAATAAAATATTAGAAAACTAACTTATATTGAGATTTTTAAAAATAGACCATAGCAGAAGTTTTAGTTTGTTTGTTTCTCCTTCATATTTTTTCTAGGGTTTGTTAGTCCTGGTCCAATGAGGCTCAGAGACAGAATAAAATCCAAGCAGAGAAGTTTGTTAGATCACCAGAATGGTAGGGGTCTGAAGTGAGACTTCAGCCTGCCTGCCCAGGTTTGGTATTACCTCATTTGAGCTGGTGTAACTGGGCAGGTTTACAGAAGGGGTGCATAGATGTGACACACATATATAGGGTGGAAGAATACTAACTTTTGCCCTTTGGGGAGGTGGTCTTGGGGAGGGGAAGATGGACATGTTGGAATGTCAACCCGGACATTTGATAATCTTGGATATTCCATGGTTGGTTTTAAGATTTGTACATCCTGTTGGATTAGGGATGGGGGTAGGGATTTTGCCCAAACTGTTATCAGAGCAGGGGAGACTTGTCAGCACTGACCAGGGTCATGGTGGTTTATTTTGACAAATGGGGCTAACAGGCAGAATATAATTTACTGATTTGCCTTGCTTTGCTTTTAAAGTTCCATTTTTTTTCTTTGATCTGTAGCTGACTGTATGTACTTTTTTATTTTATTTTATTTGTAAAGAAGCTTTAATTACATAAAAGATTCACCAAAAATTTAGGGGGATTCCCATATACCCCAAACCCACCCCCTCCCACAGTTCTCTCCATTAGTAACATCTTTCATTAGTGTGGTACATTTGTCAAAATTGAAGAACAATATTGAAGTATTGCTACTAACCATTGCCAATAGGTTACATTATACTTTATACTTTGCACCATGCATTTTTATAGGTTTTGACAATATGTATAATGCCTATAGCCATCATTGCATTGTCATTCAGAACAATTCCAATGTCCCAAAAATGCCACATGTTACACTTATTCTTCACTCTCCCTCCCTTCAGAAGGTCTGGTGACCACTGCCTTTATATCCTTGGTACAAGCACTAATGGAGTGGCAAGAATCCCTAAAGTACTTATATGTACTTTTAGAGAGTCTTCAGAGCAAAACAATGTAACTCATAAGGAAAGTTGGTTGTTTTTATAACGTATCTTTAAAATACTTAAAACCATGACTTAATAATATTCTATTAATGTCTAATATGCAGAAAACATTGTCAAATTTTATAAATTTGACAATGAAAGTTTATACAGTCTTTAAATATTTATATGAACATTTTACCGATTCAAATTTAATTACCACAATTTTAGAAAATCTCTTTTTAATTTTAACAAATCTTTAAACATTTTCTATGCAATTTACATCAAATGAACTTTATTTTTAGCACTTCACTTTTTTCATGGTGAAAGAACAAATCTTTTGCAATCATTTGAAATAAACAGATATTGGTGGATACAGGATGACAGAATACCTGAAAATAACTTTTTTCTCTCCATGTTGCTGGATACAAAGGAATGAATTATATATAAATAATTAGGTAATGAGATGAAACCCTCTCTTGGTGCCAAATTCTGCTTTTGGTGGTCGAGAATATCTTGTTAAAGCAATAAAGTATGCAAACAAGCTTCAACTGGATGGCTGGACCTTCACATAAGAAGCCCCTTCCTGTCGTCATGTCAACTTGCTTAAATAATATAGTAAAATTCCTACCCAGCAGTGGAGTTATCTGCCCATTTTTGATCATGCAAAGTATGTGCAAATGTGATTTCATGAACATACTAATCATACAATTATATAATTTGCATTCTATCTTCATCCATATGCATAAAAGCTAATGCATAATCAGAGCAAATGCTAAGTAGTAACTTAGGTATTAAAGCTAGAGTGAAACTGCAGCACAGGGAGTCGGATCTGAGTAGCTTTAGACCAATATTGGCTTCTGTCTGCATTCATAACAAATGTAATTTCTGTCTAACTCTCATAATCAAGCTTTTTCCTAATGTTATCCCCAAAGGCCCAGCTTTGGGACCTAAAAATATTCTTTATGGTTTGACTTTGTGAAAGCAAAATGTTAAAGTTGTTAGGTTTGAATATTATGTTATTTAAAAACTGACACAGTGAAGCAGATGTGGCTCAAGCGATTGGGCTTCCAAGTACCATATGGGATGACCTGGGTTCGACCATAGGGCCTCCTGTAAAGGCCTGTGCCAGGATTGTGCATTGATCCAGGCCCATGTGAAGCAATGCAGCAAGATGATGATGCAACACAAAGAGACACAGTGGAGACTCAATGTGAGACATGACAGGAACCAGGAAATGAGGTGGCACAATTGAGGGGTACCTCTCTCCAGCATTGGAGTTCCCCAGGATTGAATCCCAGTGAAGTCTAGAGGAGAAAAATGAGAAGAGAAGACAGAAAAAGAAACAGACACAGAAGATCACACAGAGAATGGACACAATAGCAAAAACAACACGGGGAATGTCGGGGGAAAGGGGCAAAAAAATAGTGACACAACTTGTTTTTCTTAATAAAGTACAAGAAGTTGTTTTGATAAAACACAGGCTTTTAAAATTTTTTACACTGATTATTCTGGAGAAAAAACATTATAACCTTTGCCTAAAAATGGGCTAATTATTTAAGAAACATTGGCACTCAACAGAGAGAGAAGCAAATTTTAGTTTTTTTCTTTATTTTTAAAGAAATTTTAGATTACAGAAAAGTTATATTACATTGAAAATATAGGGGATTCCCATATACCCCATAATCTCTCTCTCTCACATTTCCCTATTTATAACATCTTTAGTGTGGTACAATTGTTACAATTGATGAACAACTATTTAAGTATTGCTACAATAGTTAATAATATAGTTTACATTATGCTTTACACTTTGTACTGTACAATTTTACAGGTTTTGACAAATATATAATGGCCTGTATCCATCATTGCAATATCATGCCGAACAATTCCAGTGTCCCCAAAATGCCCCATGCTACACGTTTTCTTCCCTCCTCCTCCCCTCCAAAACTCTGGTGACCACAATTTTTATATCAATATCACTGGTTCTTCCATTACTAAAATAGTAAGTCTACTTTGATGCATAGTTGCATTAACCCCTTATGTTTGTTCATTCCTCACTCTGGAAGATTTTGAAATAGCGATGCCCACTCTGTTTCAGATTGAGAGGGAGATTAGTTCCCATGGTCAGATGGATGGAACTGTCTTGCTTGCTGTTGTAGATATTTTCTGTTCTTTTGGGAGCGGTATTATCCATCATTGTTTGTTGTCTTGGGTGAAACTTATGAATTGAAGACAAGGTCTTGGCCGTAACTCTGATAAGATTCAGGGCTCAACTGGAATATGAACAGCCAGAAGATGTAATTTTCTGGGACATATATTTAATTGCTATAGTGCTAATTATAGTTTCAAATAAAAGGGGCAGAAGAACCACGTATAGGGAAATTATAAATCAGTCTAACTCAATTGTATTGGGGATATAGTTTAATTCAAAGTTAATGTTCACCAATAGGGTGCTAATTTTCTGGTTTGTCTGCCCTGCCTATAGTTTCCAGATGTCTCTAGAACCTTGGGAGCACACTTGCATCATTTACTGTGTCAAGCAGTGAGATCCTGCTGAGTCATGCATAAGCGCAACCTGTGGAATGACTTCCTGACTCACTTTGAAATCTATTAGCCATAAAAACTCATTTGTATTTAATATTTACCCCTTTTGGTCAATGTCTATTTCCAAATACATCACTAGTTGTTGCTTGGTAATAATCCCTCTTTGTGATGCCAGGGATGCCTATCCTTGGAAGTCATGTCACACACTGTGGGGAAAACAGTGAGTGCATATGTTGAGTTTGGTTTAGAGAGAGGCCATAATTGAGTAACAAGTTGCTTATCAGGAGATAATTCTTAGGCAATATATATTACTAGGGATATTAGTCTGCCAAAGGAGTGCTAAAGTAAAGTAACAGAAATCTGTTGGCTTTTATAAAGGGTATTTATTTGGAATAAAAGCTTACAGTTACAAGGCCGTAAAAAGTCCAACTCAAGGTTGATTTCTCACCAAAGTCAGTTGCCATGTGTTGAAGCAAGATGATTGCTGATCTCTGCCTGGTCCCTCCTTCCCCTCTGGGCATCCAGTGCTCTCTCTCCTGGCAAAGGGCTCATTTCTTTCCAGGCATTCAGGATCAGTCTGCAATGCTCTGGTCTCTTCCCAAGGTCAGCTGCAAATGATCAGGTTAATGGCTCATCTCTCCTCAGCACCACAAGATAAAAAATGACAGAGCTCTCTCTCTTCCCTTGTGTCTCCTTGAGTGTCTGTTTATATCAGATCCAGCAGGGAGTGGGGATTCAACCTGAGTCATACCTTACTGATATAGTCAAAGAAAAAAAAGCCCTCAAAGTGATTTTTAACAGGTAATTTAATCAAATGCCCCTCAACTGAATTTGACCTAATAAAAGGGTATCACAACAAAAGGAACAGATTCACTTACAAATATGATCTTTTTTGGATTTTTAAATAATCTGAAACTGCCACACTAGGCTAAGATTCAATTTTACAAGTATAAGCTTCAGTAGTACAAGCATTAATACCAAGGACCTGGTGTATTGGTCTTTCCTCTTTTGCTGGGCTCTGTCCATGTTCTATAGAGATCCTTGTCACTCTATTAGAGAATGTAGCTGTACTAACCAGGATGGGAACTTAATATTTTTTCATTATTATATGGGCCTCTGCCAACTGAGACAACATCCTTTGACCACATGAACACATTTATATTCCAGAGAGGCATGCCCCAGATGCATCCTTCCCCACACGTCCCTCAACACCGATACCCTCCACCAGTGAGCCACCCTTCCATAGTTGTAACTTTTCTGTAATCCAAATCCTCCTAATAAATGAAGCCAAAATTATTTCTTGCATTGTGCCTTTCATAACATAAGATATGTTATCTTTTATATATGTTTACAATTTCTTATATATCTTCTTACTTTTTTTCACTATATTTTCAAAGAAGCTTTAGGTTACAGAAAAGTCACATTGAAAATATAGGGGATTCTAATATATTCCTTCCCGCATCACATTTTCCCCTATTAATATCATCTTACATGAGAATGTACAGTTGTTCCAATTGATGAACAAATATTGAAGCATTGCTGCTAAACATGGTCAATAGTTTTTGTTATGGTTTAAAGTTTGCAATGTACAATTATGTAGATTTTGACAAAATGTATAATGCCCTATATTCATCATTGCAAAATCATGCAGAACAATTTGAGTGCCCTAAAAATGTCCTATATTCCACCTATTCTTCTCTCTCCCTCCCCCTTGGAACCTATGGTAAAAACTAAGTTTCATGTTTTCAAGAATAACATCCATAGTTATATGGATTAATATTGAGGGGTTGGCAAACTGGTTTTTTTCCACTATTAGGAATTGCCTATGTACACAAGAGATTCTTGTCCCTCTATTTGAGAATGTAGCAGGACTCCCCAGGATGGGAGTTTAATATTTTGTTGCTTATGGTGTTGGTTTCCACCCACTGAGATAACACCCCATAACCACATGAGCACATTCCTATTCCATCAAATTATGCCCCAGCTGTACCCTTTCCTACCTATCTCCCAATCACTTACACCTTGCACCAGAGACTCTCTTCCACCATATTTGCCAAAAGAACATTCCCACACGCAGTTTCAACCATAGACATACAAATCCCCAGAGTTCACCTGTTCATTTCTCCAGCCAGCCCCAGTTCCAGAAATAGTCCAGTCCAAACCCGCAACCTACTACCCATCATATTCAAGCACTCTCAAATGCACTCACAACCTTACTCTTGGAGCTGGCTGAATGCTGGTCTTCCAGTCAAATTACTTCCATTGATTGTCTCTCCCTTTGAGCTGGCTGTGTGCTGGGTTGTTTGCCTTATCTCCCAAGCATCCCTTTCCCCCAGGCAACTGGGTTCCCCCTCTCTAGCTGCCCTTTCCAAGTGTCCCCACAGTCCTGCAGCTTCCCTTCTGCAATTTCTTGAGTAGAGCAGCCTCCCAATCCATGGTCTGCAACTGCAATGTCCAAATTTTAGTTTTTCATTGTTATAATTTTGGATAAGGCTTTAAAAATTTTGTAGATAGTCCTATTAACTCATCCAACTTTGAACAAAAAATGTTCCTTTTCTGCAATCCTTCTGTACTCTTTACACTTGTTCAGGTTTTGTCCCACATTTTCTTCATTTTAATAACTAGTTATTTATTTTAGGACAAATTACTTTTTTTCCCTTAATAAAAAACAATTCTACATAATTTACACACTTACATTGCCAAAATGATTTTGGAAATTATCTCTAAACATTTTATTCCATGCAATTGCCATAAAAATCAAACATGTCAGGACAATGACAATTCAGTTAAATGCGAAGGCAATTTTCTTTTTATCATTTAAAATAGTAGATGCAACATTAGCATATTTGATCAGTAAATCTGTCTAAATTTATGGAGCATACACATAAAACAAAATCTTCAGAAACATTGCTTTTTTAAGTTTACTTTCAGTATGTCATTTCCTACACCATGGCTCATTCCCCCTGAGCTCAGATTGAAGGATGTAAAGGGCCCCCTCCCGTCCCGCACACAGTGAGCACCTGGTCAGGATTCTTTGGGGAAATGTTCCAAAGGGGCAAATGGTGAAGAAGGCGTCTCAGCCTCCCACCACCCCTTCTTAGGCAGTGCCCTGTTCTGCTTCTGCCATCCTTGCAGCTCTCTGAGCCCTGGACTGGAAACACTGACTTGGGTCAGTTCCAATTCACCTGGTGGTGTGATTCTGGACAGGTGATCCCAACTGAGCCCCATTAATTCAGAAACACACTGTGGCCATCTGCTGCCTACATGGGGCAAGGATGGGTGGGATGGAGGAGGGGAGGACTCAGGCAGGCGGGGCCTCCCGGAGGAATCACAATGGAACACAGAGAAACCCATTGTGATGCATCCTGAGCTTCACCCAGGGATAGACAGAATGGTGGGCATGGGAATAGGAGCCTGCAGCATCAGAGGGAGGATGTGGGCAGAGGTGCCCCACTCCTGCACCTTCTGTGGGTCCTTCATTCCCGAGGCCTTCCAGGGGATTGTCATGTAGGGCCGCTTCACCCAGACAGGTCCTTGCACTGGGGAATTAGTGAACCCCCGTAGCGATTCATCCAGAGGGTGGGAAGTGGGGAATGCTGGGAGTGTGGTGCTTCCCACACTGCACTGCACACAGTGGGCCTGCAGGGCCATGGCCTGCCATGGAAATGCCTGGTGTTTGGTTCCGGGGTCCTGGCGCTGCCGGGCATGAGCACGCAGCTTCGTTTTGGTGAGACCATGGAGGAGGATGCTGTGACCCTGGGGCATCATCTCTGCATCGGTGGAGAGTCAGAAGCTTTCTCTTCATGGCTGTGGTGGAGGAGCCTTTGT